>CAHIKZ030004753.1:1537500-1579434 GCA_903632075.3 Acanthosepion pharaonis | reverse complement strand
TTATATACCTTCAACAGTAATTAATATATATTATTGGTTACTTTGTTATAAATATGTAATTGTAATTTTATTATATGTATTGTTAGTAATGCTTTTATATAAAATTGTATTGCTGGTATTTTCACTATAAAAATGTATTTTTATAATTTCATAGTTGTTGTGGAGTGATTTCACAGTAGAGGTTTTTATTTGTACTAAGTCGGTCCTAAAATAGGTTCGACGTACAAAACGTTAGGAACTTGATATAATAGGTATAACGCAGTGTAATCTATTTGTGGTCGCTTATATTTTAGTTTTCTACTAACTGTCGTCCGACATCGACTGACGATATTTAGTCACCCCCCACACAAGGGCATCATGTGGCACAAGGCCGGTTTAACGTGGGATCTCCGAGCCCGTGGGCTCGGCCAAAAATATGCCCATTGAACCCGTATAAACGGGTTCAGGGTCGGTTTATCTCCCCGAAAGAGAATCCGCCCTTCGGCGTAGCCTCTTTCGGGTTCCTTCCCCGCCCGAAGGCCGAGAGTTCAACCGATCAGCCGGTCGTCTGACATCGACTGACTGACCTGAGTCCTTCGTTACTCTTACTAGTCCTACTTATTATAGGTGGGAGATTCTATTAACTATAGAGTAGGTGTGTTTCACCATAACAATAGTGTTTTGATTTTGTTTGGGGGTTAACTTGTTCTCCATAGCTGGTGCCCTAATAATTGCTACCACCCCTGATCCGAGTGGACCAGGGACCAACAGAAATTACGAAGTGGTTCGACGCTCTTCAAAACCACCAATTTCCTGATCAGAAGCTTTTCTACTGAATGTAGTGTATCATTACACCCAGGACTATTTGCTATTAACGCATTTTTTACCTATTTTTCATTCTGATATTATTTTCAATGTGTCTTGTCAATGTTGAATTATTACAACCCTATTTTCTCTATGTGTTTTCAGAAACTTCAGCTGTCACCAGAATATTAGTAGCAGTTTCCTTTGAGAACCAGTTTTAGTGAAATCTTCCTGATGTTTTAAATGGTGTATCAATGATATTCTCAGCATTCATAGGAAGAACCACATCTCTGCCGTCCCAAGTCTCTTCTTTATCCGTGAGGTGATCGTTCATCAGTCACTGACATACAGGTGACTACATATGATATTCCAGTTCAGCGTATCTTTGCTTGTGATATGTTCCAACGTCTTTACAAGTTTGCTCATTTTCTAAAAGGCATAATGAACTATTCCTAAGCGCATTAGCATTTATTTGCCAGGCATTCCGTCATCAGCCACTGCACTAACCTTACTTATGTGTGATACACCCTTAGGCGATTATGTATCTTTTCGATACATGACTGACGTGGCAGGTTTTTTTTCCCGCGTTAGGTTGACATTTCTTTCTGCGTTAGACCAGTTGTCATCTCAGGCTATAAAACCCGGTCTGTCCTGCTATTTACCCATAGCTTGGGGGGAGAAGACAAGGATTCATACCTTTCCTGAGGATATTAGCACGTAAGTGAATGTAATGGATTCGACTGGAATTCGAACTCGGTTCTCCGAATCCTCAATCTGAACCGCTATCCATTGCTCAGATAGTTATATATCCGCTCCTTTCTTGATGTGACATCGTCGATACGTAAGTCACTAGCAGGGATTGCTCTTCTTTTGGCAATTTGATTAAAATAGGACCTGAACAGTGCGGGTTCATATAATATAGTGAAACAAGAAACGCAATTTTTATGCGCAGAATGTTATCAAAAAGAGTAACAAAAATATAGAAATTTACGGATTACGGAAACGCGTTCGATAAAATACGACGCAAATATCTGTTCGTTCTACTCAGCAAGCTTGACATAGTTGGAATGGATATTAGAATAATCAAGAACATATACTGGCATCAAGCTGCCTGCGTACGGATAGAAGATGATTTCAGCAGATATATAAAAATAAAATGATTGTAAAACAAGGATTTGTCTTCTCACCGGACTTATCCAACCTATACAACGAGGCAATTCTGAGAAAATCAAATGTCCTACCAGGATTCATTATTGGTGGCCCCAATCTTAACAACATAAGACATGCAGTGTTGGTGGCAGACACGGAAAGAAAACTACAAAATCGCCTATAGAATATACTGTGGGACAGTGAGAAAAAAGGATTAAACTGCAAGAAGACAGAATCCATGGTTGTTAGCAAAATGATGATCCCCAAATGCAAATTACATAGCGGAGATACCCAAAATCTAACAAGTACAAAAATTTAAATATCAGGTTAGTGTTCTAACAGAGAAAGAAAAACGCGATACGGAATTCTGAAAATGTATTGGGAAAGCCAAAGATGCATTCAAGAAGCTAAGCAGAGTACTAAGAGAGATAAAAAAAACAGTTACGTGATATCTGTACTCTTATATGGCAGTGAATCTACGCAAAGATGAAGAAGAACCTTGAAACAACAGAAATGTGGTACTGAGGACACCATGAACCGAAAAACAACGAGGTTTTAGAGAAAATGAAAACAAAGTGAAAAATTACATCAGGAAGAAGCAGTTGAAATTTCTGGGCACATAATGAGAAAGGAGGGCTTGGAAAATCTGATACTCACAGGGCATACTCTAAGCAAGAGAGACAAAGGAAAGCACCGCATTACATAATTGAGTGGCTTGAGTAAATGGATGGAGGAATAAGGTTTAGGAGAAATAACAAAAAGACAAAATTTATTAAAAGCTGCAAAGGACAGGAAATTGTGGCGAGCCATGATTACCTATGCCCTGAGGGGACACTGCACCTAAAGGAGTAGAGTAACACTTCAAATTACACCGGGGAACAATTTAAACATTTACTGTAAGTCCGCAATGTTTTTTTGCTAACATACCGAAATTAGTTCTGACGTTAAGCCAGGCACAATTAAATCGTCGATTTATATATGTTTATTTCAAATCACAAACATGTACTATTATATGAAACGAACATTTGCAAAGGTTATAGGAGAGACATTATAAAATACTACCAAATAAATAAAGCGAAAACTTCAGTGGTAAGCTCATGAAAAAATAATAGAACGCTTGTTAAGAACGTCATATAACGCGTCACCGTAAGCCATTAAGTTAGGTAGGGTATGACGATAAACGAAATCTGGCAGCTATGCCTATGATCGGGAGATTGGATGTTTTGAGGAGCATGGAACCACCTCTTAATTGCTGGTATTTTCAGGTCCACTCTGACCCGGGGTGGTAGCACCTGTTAGGGTCCCATCAATGGGCAATTAATTAACCCCTAAACTGAGATGAAAAAATAATGAAAGTATAAAATACATTTTTACAGAACAATCACAATACACTTTCATAGTAAAAAGAATACCATCAATAAATTTTTGAAAAACTATATTAGCAGCAATACATTTTTGAAAAAGGATTCTATTACTAACAATACATTTTGTTAAAAAATTAGTAGTAATACGTTTTCGAAAAAAAAAATAACAGTAATACGTTTTTGTAAATGAAAAAAAAATAGTTCCAGGAATATATTTTTGTAAAATAAATTACTAATGCTCCGAAGAATATTCAATTTCGGCATTAAATGACCCATAAGGATATGCAGCTAAACAAACTACATGTACTCCATAGTCAGAGTGCTATGTCTAGGATAAATGACCTGACGGTGGCCATCCCGTTTCGGGTTGATATTGAATTCAGATTTTTCCTTCTCTTAGACTGGTTGCTAACTCAAGGTAAGAGATCCCTACTATTTAACCCATAGCATGAAGGAGAAGAGATTGATTAATATTTTCCCCCGAGGGCATTAAGTCGAAAATGTACGCAAAAGATCCGACTAAGATTGGAACTTGTTTCGCTGATTTACATTTCCGAGTCGCTATCTTTTAGCGATTTTCCAAGCATAGCTTAGATATGGCACAAGGCCGAAAGTATGGGGCACTCAGAGAGAATCGAACTCACTAATCAGAGATAACTGTTCTAGCGAGACTAGCTTGCTAACCACTACACCGCCTCGAGATGCCCAAGTCGCTATCCTTTAATAACAACCGCATATCCTTTGCTATGCATGCTTGATATCATGAAACGTTTTCCTCGCAAACGATTGAGCTTAATGGTAAACGGTTGACAGTAATAATTATAGACACTAAAAATGTTTGATGATTTCGCATTTAGTCGACCACGGAGAAGTTCATGTAACTAATAATTTTAAAATTAATTATATGTTGCATTTAATAGGCGTCTAATCGGTGCTCTGCTATTCGATTCGTATATTTGCTTTGAGCCTAGAGTGATATTCTCTCTCTGTTAGCAAGAACATATTCACTCATCATACGGAATAGTTGTAGCTAAACAAAGTGCACTAGCCTTTGTGACACGTTATGGAAACGGTTAAAGGCATGTCAGGCTATATGACGGTTCCGTATAGGATACAGGCTCGATTCCTGTCGGAGGACGAATATGTTCTATGAAAATTTCTCGGACATTCAGGTCGGTAAATGTTGTTTAATACTGTTTATTATAAACAGAGCATTGACTTAAATAATTGTAGCTATAAAAAGAATGCATAAACATAAAAATATCTTAAAGTAACTGTCGGACTTAGTACATTTCATTATATACATATATATATATATATATATATATATATATATATATATATATATATACGCACACAGACATATGTGTATATATGATATAACGATATAATATTTTGTATATTATTATATATCAACAAACACTATTAAGAAATATAGTACGACAAAATGTTAATTTTTTCCATTTCGCCACACATATATATATATATATATATATATATATATATATATTCATACACGTTTCATTAAATAATATAGACAAGTGTTGTCTATTTATTTTATGTAAATTCTTTTCATAACGTCTGATAAGTTTAATAACATTATCATTGAACGAAGAAAGAAATTCACAATATTGATCCATATTTTTTAATACAATCTAAGCTTTCGGCTTATCAAAGATGTCAGTTACAACATATTAAGCAATATACGGACAAGACAGTGACGATAGTCTGTGATTGTTTACATAGATGATTTCTAAGCAAGGATAAACACGTGCATATAACACGCTAGAAGCGAAACTCATGACGTCACGCATGACCACGTGAGAGTGAATTGGAGAAGTATGAAGTATGGGAAGCCGTTGGTATAAACCAATGGCTTCTGTTAACAATTATAGACATTTAAGGATATTTGTAGACATTCCATAATTGATCTCCAACGAATTAAATAATATTTATGTTGGTTAGACCACAAACTTACTCTCACGACGCTTGAGACTGCATTTGAATTAAAACTCTAACATTTTTAGGCATTTAAAACAACATGCCTACCCGCACACACAATTCCGTAAAATACTTGTCGAAAACACAATTATACTTCGACATGAAAACAATAGACAAAAACTAAAATTCCTTGAAGCATTATACATCAAACAGTTGAAACCCGACCTAAACAAAATCAACTATGGAATCTCTACAAATATCTAACATAGATGAAAATGCCTATCAGCTTCCCAACCCCACGTTGAAGTCGCTTCAAATTTCTTCTTCGCCTGTTTAATAATGGTTGAGTTTTATTTTCTAGCATGATATTTTATATTCAATTTAATTGTTTTTTTGGCGATAATAATGGTTTTAGATATATAGGAGAATATATTATATATTACACAAGAGTTTAGCACTCCATCATTCGTTTCCAGGAAGATTCTTATTTGTTTTAATAATTTATAGTCTAAAAGCTTCTTCTGCCCTTCGTTTTTCCCTTTCTTTTTTTTTTTGTCTGCCCTGTGCAAGGTTTTAAAGCCAATCGAGGTTACAGAGTAAGAGGCACAATTTATGTGGAAATGTTTATAAGATAACGTTTCACCCTAGAATTGAACAAGCTAATAATTTAGTGGTCAGAGAAGTCTCCTTTAGGGAGTCGGTTCCACGAAGTAGAGGTTCCTAGGAAGAATCCTAAGTACCTTCAGCTTTCTGGGCCACACATTCCGTCGATTGGTAGTCTGCATCATACCTCCATGCCTTTCGAATGGTCAAATCAATTTTGGTTATTCCGAATTTAGATCCACCCAAGAAATTTTCAGAATGGCACCAAATTGGACGAGATATAGTAACACGTCCCCAGAAATCCTTTCAGATAGTAGCAAATCATGCAAATAATTCCATCGTTTTTTTTTATTATTATCGTTTTAGTGCAAGACTTAATTCATTAATGTGTTGTTATATTCAAATATAATGTTCCGAGAGACTGCAGGGTATCTCAGGTAATATATATAAATTCAAACATAACCATTTACGTGTTTACAAGCATATCTTTCATTAATGCGACGTATTATGTAATTTGGCCGGATTTGAATTCTCGTGTCCGCTTTTCATACGCCAGTCGTTTTTTGGTAATGCATTTCCGGTTGAAAAGAAGGAAGGAAGGAAATAGAAATTAATTATTTTATAGCAATGGAATCGTAAGAATTCAATGCCAGTTTTCAGATAACACGTTCGACCAAAACCATAAGCAAATAAAAGGAATTTAAATGTGATTTAGAAGAAAAACGGCTCTCATTTTTAGCATACATCTTGAAAAAAAGGTATTCTTCCATTTATTCTGAAGTAGATCATTGAGATACAAATATATCCTTTGACAACCTATATATTATATAACATCTGTCATATATATATATATATATATATATATATATATATATATATTTATATAATTATTTATTTAAAAATATGATTCTAACACGCTACATAAGAGTTCTCATGTTTGAAAACAAGAGCCGAAAACTTCAATATAATTATTTGAATTAAATTCAATTATAGTACTAATCTCTGTTCCATCTTCAAGCGAAATTTTTTTGAATAACTTATTTCAGAGGTTTACGCGTTTTATAAGCCTATTCATTATTGAATAATAAAAATCTATTAAACAATAGACAGGAGTTAACGGTTTTTTGCCGACATCATCAAATTTTTACATTGAATAATTAGCATAAACAAACAATAAAATAATTTTTAAATTCCATAGTCCTAATAAATAGTTTAATGCCCTACAAAAAAAGATAACCCTTTATGAAGTCGTCAAAAAACAAATGTTAGCGATTTACGACAGTTTTTATATACGCAAAACCCTTTTCAGAAAAAAATAAAAAATAAAATAAAAAAATAAATAAATCTCCATAGGCGCTAACCAGAGTAGACGATGTCATCTTCCGCTTTAAATTTAGACACGCCAAACTTACCCTGACTTGACATCTGTTAAATGTAACTGAGATATTGATACAAATTATTAACACCTTACGCCCCTTTTCTTTAAACAATTGCTCTAGCCGTTACCATAGACATTTTGATTTCAATAATGAATAGGCTTATAAAACGCGTAAACCTCTGAAATAAGTTATTCCCCAAAAATTTCGCTTTAAGATGGAACAGAGCTTAGTACTATAATTCAATTTGATTCAAATAATTATATTGATGTTTTCGACTGTTGTTTTGAAACATGAGAACTCTTATGTAGCGTGTTGGAATCATATTTTTAAATAAATAATTATATTTATGCTCTACTTTTGTATCGAGCACTATTTTTTAAAAAATAATGACAAAAATACTAAAGAACTTTGGATTATTTACCTAACGAGTTCTTTCGTACTTTCTATATTTTTCACACACACACGCACACATACACGCACACACACATATATATATATATATATATATATATATATATATATATATATATATATATGGTTATGCATGAAGCATTGAAAGCTTGTACTCTTATATGTATACATACACACACACGGAGGCACATATCGATATGTATCTGAATGTTTATATTCCTGTTTCAAATGTACGCGTATTTAAGTGATTGCATCTTTCATTGTATGTGTAGATACACATACACAAACATACGCGCATACACACACGCAAACACACACACACGCAGATTTATGTGGAAAGAGAAAACATGATAAACAATGGAGTCATAGAAATCCACACCTCATTGCTAAAAATTATAAGAATATATGAAAAAACTTAAACATAGCATCATTTAAATCATCTTAAACAAAACTTGCATAAACGAGGTAGAAAATAGAAAATAATTAAAAAATAATTGAACAGGTAGGCATTTTCGGCATTATTTAAATAAACGTATTAAATAATCCTTGCAGCGTAAACAACACACTCACTCACTCACACGCACACACGCACGCACACATACGCACACACACACACACACACACACACTCACACACACACATATATATATATAGTTTAGGGGAAATTTTATAAATTATAATTAATATAGTGTAAAGAGGGGAATATAGAAATTAGAATCAGTTATTCATTCGGCACTTGAAGAATTAGAGTGTCGTACATATGAAAATATAGTAGCTAATTAAGTAAAACCTATATTATGGAAACTTGAATTTGTTTTTATGCCGACATTTTAACACTAATTCATTCCTCTGATGCAATATTTGACTTTGATTATTGTATCTTATTATTCTATTTTTTTTTCTTCTAAACATGTCTTCTAAGACTATTAGGAATACGCATGGAACCTATAATCTTCCAAACTATCTGCGGGTTAAAACTTTTCTTCTGGAATCCCAAAATTTCTTTGAAAGAGCTGTGTGAAAGAGCTGTCTGTCTTTTAGTTTAAGGTTAATTAATGGGTGCCTGTGGGTATAAAATCTCTGTTTCTATTACCCAGCGGAAACTCCAATGAAAACATTATAATTTTTCATATTTTCTTTGGGGGAAATGACTGCCTGATATATAACCCTGGTATATATATATATATATATATATATATATATATATATATATATATATATTGGTTGGATAGATGTGAGTTTGTGACACACTTTTCATATATATATATATATATATATATATATATATATATATATATATATATATATATATATATATTGTTATGGGGAGTCCACCCCTTTTTTCATGCAAGTGGACTCGACCAGCGTGTACTTGGACTGTTGCCGTTAAATACCCAGAGTCAGCCAGAGTGGAGGGAGAGAGATTGAGATTGTGATTGAGTTGGAGGTAGAGTAATAGTGTGAGGTAACCGCTTGTAGAAGTCACAGTTACAAGCACGTAGACACTAAGGAAGTCCTACTTCGAGACTGTATTTATATATAAATATATATATATATATATATATATATATATTATTATTATTATTATTATTATTACTACTAACCACGTTTCTGGATCTACTAACCGTATTACCAATTGTATTATTGTGTAAATACATTTATTTGTTATATTTCATTCCAGCGTTTGTAATTCATTGGAGACCTAATTTCATCTGGGAATCCACAACAAATTGGCGACGAATATTCGAACCCACGCGAAAAAGAAAAAAATCAACAAAAGGAAAATCTTCCCTCGTCGTCCAACAAGCAAATTGGCACGCATAAACGGAAAAAAAAATAACAAATTCGCGTCGAGCGATTCGAACTCACACGGGAAGAAGAAATAGAAAATCCTCCCCTCGTCCACAACAAATTAGCGACAAACAGTTACGAGGAGTAAAAATACGTAAAATTGAGTTATCATGGAAGATTTTAAAAATATTTTGAGAGAACTGATAAAACACCAAAATGATCAACAATTACAACTACAAGAAAGAATGGAAGAAAAATGGCAAAAGCAGTTAGAAAGTCAAATAGAGCTCCAGGAACTAATATTGAAAGTAGCGGGCAACAAGCAATTAGATATTGAAAAAGAAACAACTTTTTCGCAAGACGCAGTGTGGAATATCATAGAGATTTTCAAATATTCTCTAGATGAGGACAAATAGTTGGAGAGACTTGAACAAACTGGGATTCTCTCAAAAACAGAGTTCAGCGAGTGGGCAGCGCCGGTGGTTTATGCAAAAAAGAAGTCTGGAGGAATCCGCGTATGCGCAAATTTTTCGACGGGACTCAACAAGGCAATAAAAGACCATTATTACCCACTACCGAGCCCAGAGGAGATATTTACAAAGTTCAACGGCGGTAAGATATTTTCAAAAATAGATCTTAGTGAGGCTTATCTACAAATTCCAATACAAGAGAGTTCACGCTCTAAACGGATCCCAAACCACTTCTTACGATTTTCGGCTAAAAAAAAAAGGTCTAACAGTATATACAGTGAACAGACTTTTAAGATGGGGAACTGTGTTACTAAACTACAATTTTAAACTGGAGTTCTTACGATCAAAGAAAATAGGACACGCTAACGGACTATCGCGATTAATACCTGCGAAAAGCGAACCGTTAGCAGATTCGGTAATTGCGGCATTACAAGCTGAAGATGAAATCAGTAAGGTACTATGCAATACAATAATGGAACTACCTGTAATGATGTTAGAGATAATACGAGAAGCAGAGATGAATTTATTCAGGATACCAAGAAAAAAATAGAAGAGAAAGTGAGGAATTTAGCAGACAGTTTCTCAATCTGTGACAACATATTATTGTATAATGAGAGAGTAGTAATACCGAAGTCACTACGAAGAAGGATCTTAAAAGATTTTCACATAGGACATCTCGGAAAACCCCTATTGAAATCACTTATGAGAAGTTTTGTCTCCTGGCCGAATATGGACGATGATATTACACAAATGGTGGAAAGTTGCAAAGGTTGTGCTGCAGCGGCGAAGGCACCACACTCTATACAAAGGCCATGGCCTAAAGTCGACAGACCGTGGTCCAGAATTCACGTGGATTACGCAGGACCTATTGAAGGTTACTATTATCTAATAACAGTAGATATTTTAAGTAAATGGCCAGAAGTTGCCAGATTTAAACACCCGACGACAGAAAACACCATAAACTGTTTACACGAACTATTCGCGAGATTTGGCGTCGCGGATTGTTTGGTAAGCGTTAACGGCACACAGTCTACCTCCAGTGACTTCAAATATTTTTGTGAGACATATCAAGTAAAACATATCAAGATAGCTCCGTACCACCCGAGGTCGAACAGACAAGCTGAAAGATTCGTTGACACACTAAAAAGAGCGTTAAAAAAGCCGAGGATGTACCGACGATAAAAGCGATACAGCAGTTCCTCCAAATGTACAGAATAACACGTAACGTGAAGACGTCATCGGGTCTTTCACCAGCGGAATTGATGTTTGCTCGGAGAATAAGGTCTGTATACACCGATTGTACCAAAGAGATCATTCAAACCTGAAGAACGGGTTTATTTTAGGATGTTTAGAAACAATATGGCTTACTGGGAGCCTGGCACAGTAATCAATAGATTAGGAAATCTAATGTACACAATAAAAGGCGAGACGTTTTCACATAGAAGACATATCGACCAATTACAAAAAAGACGGGTTGAGGAGCCAAGCTCGTCAACCTCAGAAAACGACGATTCTATGGATACAATCTTCGAAGCGTTTGAGATCCAAAGACCACAGGAAGACACAGAAATGAGAAGGTCAAACAGGAAGAGAAAATTTGTCGAACCCCTAATTATCAACCATAAGAGAAAAAAAATAGTAACTCCCCCAAAAAAGGGATCTAAGGAGGGGGTGTTATGGGGTCCACCCCCTTTTCATACAAGTGGACACGACCAGTATGTACTTGGACTGCTGCCGTTAAATACCCAGAGTCAGCCAGAGTAGAGGGAGAGAGATTGAGATTGTGATTGAGTTGGAGGTAGAGTAATAGTGTGAGGTAACCGCTTGTAGAAGTCACAATTACAAGCACGTATACTTTAAGGAAGTCCTACTTCGAGACTGGATTTACCAGACTGCGTATATATATATATATATTATTGCTACTAACCACGTTTCTGGATCTACTAACCGTATTACCAATTGTATTATTGTGTAAATACATTTATTTGTTATATTTCATTCCTGCGTTTGTCATTCATTGGAGACCAAATTTCATCACGGAATCCACAACACACACACACACACACACACACACACACACACACACATATATATATATATATATATATATATGCAGTAAGAGGAAAAACAAAAAACATTGTGTGTGTATGTACATATGGAGAGAGTGAGTGAGTGAGTGAGTGAGTGAGTGAGTGAGAGAAAGTTAAAAATTATTGTACTATAGGTGAATAATGATTTTTTAGTTTTTAATTTTGGGATGAAAATTGTTTTTTTGTAGTATACACAGGATTGACCTGAAATTAAATTAAGCGTACCAATATTCGAATTCCCTTCCCAACCACCCCTCAAAACGAACGTGCAAAAAATAATGTCAACCAAAACATAACATCACACCGACGAAATCTGATATTACAGACTGATATTTTCTACGTGAAGAGATACATAAAAGAAAAGCTTGTCCGTATCTGTTTCCGAGCTTTTACGTTCTACATGTTTTTTTTTCCCTTCAATGTCATATCTATCAAGCAAGCCCTTCATTTATTCTCATGGTAAAGACATGACTCGATAAGTAGTGAGTTTGTCAGATCTCCCGCTTCGCTGCTAGTTCACAACAGACACTATTGTCAATGTAACAAGTCCTAATTGTATTGTCTTTTTTGTAATACGGATAGTAATTATTCCTTTTTTTTTGTCTGCCCTGTTTTCACAAAGTCCAGTGAAGAGTACATAATGAACAGTCGCCGGCAGGCGTTTATCCTTCATCCTCGCGACAGGTTCTCCATCACTAATAGCATAGCTTCAATGCTAATGACATCCACCCATTCAAAAAATTCAACTTTGGTAATATTTTCCCTCTATTTGATGTTAAGGATAATGCGGTGGAAAGTTTCAAGGATTCGCCCCTCTCTTTGTTTATATATATGATGATGATTGTTATTAGATTGACGTACAGTAGATGAAGGTGATATAAATTTTGATTTAATTTGAATGCATTTCACTAGCTTCGCCACATATACATGTTCATTGTGCTGACATCTTGCTTCTTTTTCTTTCTACCACTCCTTTCTTCAATAATGTAAATCCCCAGGAAATATTTTCTATTTTAAGTAATTTAGACATTAATTACTTTTTACTTTATAATTTAATTTTAAAATAATTTCTAATAAAATGTCTGGATAAATTTAAACCATGTTGTAATTTCTGTCTGATGAGGCGGATATTAAAAACTTATCTGTCGGAATAAATTTATTACCGAATTCTTTGATGATGTATTAAGCTATTTTTCCTTCTTGATGCATATGATATTCCTCTGTATATAAATGCATAAAGCCGTCTTCATGGATCTATCTTTTTCATATTTTAAATTTAAAAAAAAATATACTTGGATTAACCTTACTACTTACGGATTTGATATAATTATGTATGTTTATATATATATATATATATATATATATATATATATATAGTCGACTCCCCGTCGAATTCGACGCATGAGGGTCAAGCAGATCAGTTCCCAGGAAACCGACAGCCCGACAACAGCACAATAGATTTGATTATAGTGGTGAAGGTTTCGTGCAGGACCAGACACACTTTTTGAAGGGCCGAATTCAGAGACCTCGTGCACTAAGTGCCACAAGGTCCCTAAACGACCCTCCGCAGGTTTTGAATTCAGAGTTGTCCTTCTCCTAGACCAGTTGCCACCCAAGGCTATAGAATCCAGTCTGTCCTGTTATTTACCCATAGCTGGAGAGAGAAGAAGAGTATTCACACTTTTCCCAAGGGTATTAGCATGTAAGTGAATGTAATGGATTCGACTGGAATTCAAGCCGCTATCCATTACTCCACCGTGCCTCATATATATATATATATATATATATATATATATATGAGTAATATTCAATGGTGGCGCTCTTGAGGATTTTCCTTCTGAGTGAGTTATTTTCTTTTTTTGCATATAGCATTTTTAAAATCAAAATTGTGGTTGACTTTATTTCTATGTATGACTAGTGCATTAGCTAAGTTGTTTTCTGTGAGGTCTCTTTTGTGCTCATAAATGCGTTTTTTTCAAACTTCTACTTGTTTCTCCAATATAATGGGAGGAACAGTTTTGGCAATTTATTATATAAATGCCTGCTTCAGAAATATTATTGCTATTAGTGTTTGAGGATCTGAGTATACCCATAATGGTTTTGGAAGTGTTTGTGATTATTTTAAGATTATTTAGACGGGATAGATCGTTCTGGATAGTGGACGTAATTTAGTTGGTCGGTAGTATTCATGTAATTTATTATTGCGGATTATGTTATTATTTTTGTTTCGGTTGTATATTTTGTATGTCCTTCTTGCGTTGTGCATGAAATGATATGCGTATTGTAAGTTTTAAATGTATAATTTATATATATATATATATATATATATATATATGTGTGTGTGTGTGTGTGTGTGTGTGTGTGTGTGTATGTATATGTATATATATATATATATATATATATATATATATATATATATATATATATATATATATATATATATATATATGTGTGTGTGTGTGTGTGTGTGTGTGTGTGTTAATAATTTTACCCAAAGCGAAGCCTTACCTTCACTAAGTCGTTTATTGAATGATAGAGAATAGGATGAAAATACTTTAAGGTGAGAAGAAAATTACAAGAACAAGAATTAAGAAGACAGAAGATAACGATTGACATTACACATATGTATTTTTGAAGATCAAAGTTGACTAAGCCAGATGAGAGTTTCCGAAGAAGAAACTGTTTCAGAGTTCTAAAATTACTCTTCGCAAATTTCTTACCAATCTAAATCGAGACTTATCTTGAGCTACCAAATCTCTCTTAAATAAACATCATGAATAATAATTAGTTAAGAGATGGAGATTTAAAATAGAACTGAGTATTGCATTCTCCTTTGGAATCGTATGAGTCAACAGAGGACACATTTAAAAAGAGCTAATTAAAGGACTTTTCTTTAACTTGAAACCCCTAGATGAATATGACTTAAAAAAGAGAAAAATATTCGATAGATACTTATTCAGTACTATATATCATTTATTTGCTCTTCTTACGTACATGTAACAACAACTTTTAATAATAATCTAATTTGACTGGGGTTTGTGTTGAGTATCTAGTAAAAAATAATTACATCAGGACTTCAGTTACTCTGGAAATGTGTAAAGGTTATCGACTGTGAAAAATGGGTTTATGCAGTCGACTTGAAATTCTGACCAAATCAGTTCCATTCACTTCTGAAAAATTCCTTTGGAAAATGTATCTACCCGTCTTCCTCTATGTGTTATCAGCCTTTGGTTGTTAAACCAATGAGAATTAAAAATGACAAAATGAAATGTCTTAATTAAAAATACAGCTGCAAAAAAAATACTGATCTGGTAGCACTGCTGCATCAAATATGGTAGCCGTTCGACGCTAATGAATTAGAGGACTTGTGATCGGGATCAGGTGCTATGGCTCAACTTCGCCTATATCATCGCAATTGGACCGTGCCAAACTGGCACCTTATTGACTGATCAGATGAAATTCAAGTTCAGTCAGAAGTGCTAAGTTCGTGGGTGGAAAAAACCTGTATAAGGCTTTGAGAAGTGTGTTTTTCTAACTATGGTTTTCAGACTGTAACCGTAAGAGGGCATCTTGTGAAAATGGAGGGTACCCTGTATAAAGTTCATCAATCTTGCAGCTGACTGAAATTCCATTAGACTCTTCATCTCCCTGCACTCCGATGCACCATGAACTTCAGGTGAAACTGCTTATACTTTTACGCATATCCTGCCCTGTAAAATATTACGTTGAAATTTCACCTATACGCTAGGCGCACCAGATCATTGTATTTTCAGTGTCAAAGTCGGTGGAAAACAATAGGACATTCGCTGATGTTTGCTGTTCCATAGAACGACTTTTCGGTACTCGAAAACCTGCTGGGACAGGTCCAGGTGGAAGCATTTTCTGTCAGCCTACTTCAAACATACTGCCACTAAATCTACATCATTGCGGAATGAATCCTTTCTGGAATGGAGCGTTTTATACCCGAGAGAAAATTCCAGAAAAATTCGAAAGCCAGTGATGGTTCATCCCTGAATGTTCTTCAACCATAGCTCATCGAAATCACTACTGCAATATCTATCACTGAGAAAATTCAAAGAGTAGCTGTGCAAAAGAAATGTAAGCCAAAGTCAAATGCAAATTACTTGGATCCCTGAATTCCGGAAAAATTACTAACCATTGAATAGAGACAAAGCGTCAATGCCTGCTCTCAATAATGGCTGTGGAGGTCATATAATCGCCGTCAGATTATGAAAAGATTTGCGCCAAGATATTTGCATCTAACTCAAATGCCGTCCCGTTCACGGCTTCCCCGTCTCACAGAATACACTCTCAATATTTTATCACAGCCCGGCAAATTTTAAGCCTTATCAAAAGTCTTGACTGTAAGAAGACTACCGGTCCTGCTAAAATCCTAATGACTGTCCTTAAGAATATTAAACCTGGTCTAGTGAAACTATTTAAACCGTTTCTTGAAGGAGAAATCGTTCTCAAGTTTGAGGAATTAGTCAAGTGTATGCACTTTTTTCAAGAATGCAGATGAGCGGTCATTTCCGTCTCAGGATAGAAGCTTCCTCGGCGTAATAAGCAAAACTTTTGAAGCTATAATCAATATGAAGCTTGTTGATCACCTCAACAGTGATAACTTCTTGAGCCACATGGAGTACGGGTTTCGATCGATTCGGTCCCATGCTGATACCTTAAATGTCATTGAAAGAATCAGTGAGACTTGAGACAAAAATACAAACGATGAACGTATTAGATATTTCAAAGACCTTTACAAGGGGTAGCATAGAGGGTTATTGCGCAAACACTTTAGGTATAGAAACACTGAATTATCAAGTCCTTCCTGGAGACAATTATTAACAGCCAGTATCCCTGAGACTCAAGGGATCTATATAGATATCCCGAAAAACCCACTTCTCCATTCATATATCTCTTCTTGGTTCAAATCTCTCTTCTCATGCCCGCTGCTCGCATTCTACTTTACATAAATGAACTTTATACGCGTATACGTCGATCATTCATGAATATTTACGCTGATAATGCAAGGGTATATTGGTGCAGCTTTAAAACTCTAGATGACCAGAGATTGGCAGCTGATCCCTCCTCTGGAGTACTGTTGTCATACAGGGAGACGAGTCTTCAATTTCCAGTCTCGATAAAGTGCAAGACGTCCCTGCGTCCCTGAGGGTGATGAATCATTTTCCACCTTACAATCCCTTTTCCGCAAACAAAACGTCGCGATCCTCTCCCTATTCTATCAGTCGAATTATATCCCTAGTTCCACCAGTTCTAACATTTACGGCTAAGACCCACCATAGCAAGCCCATTGTAGGAACCAACCTCATTCACTTCGTACTCCATGAATTCATTGCATTTGAAATCGACTTCCACGAGGATGCTTCCCGATCACCACAATTGTAATCTATTCAAGTTTGGAGTTAACACTTATCTTCCCACATTCAACTTAAACTGCAATTCTTACTAGATAACACACTAATTCAGTGGCTTTTGTCCTTTTACAAGAGGAACATTATTGTAAAAAATCAAAAACAAACATATGGAGAGGAATGACACAAAACTGAACACCCGGTAGATTTCTAGGTACTCCGACAACCATCCCAACCGTCAGTTTAAACACCATTGAACATGTAAAGGAGCGAACTTACATCTACAGACACAGCACATTGAAAGGTCCCGGGAAAATTATACACACCGAACAAATGCAGAATTTTTTATTATGTAACCACCGTTACTCTGGCAAAGTTGCGGCTAAAAAGTTGTTAGGTAGCTATCCCTTGTTTTTAATAATTAAGTTTATATATTGATATATGTGTGTTTGGGCATGCATATATATATATATATATATATATATATATATATATATATATATATATATATATATATATATATATATATATCTTAATATCATTTATATATATATATATATATATATTTATATATATATATATATATATATCTTAATATCATTTATATATATATATATATATATCTTAATATCATTTATATATATATATATATCTTTTATCATTTATATATATATATATATATCTTTATATCATTTATATATATATATATATCTTAATATCATTTATATATATATATATATATATCTTAATATCATTTATATATATATATATATATATTAATATCATTTATATATATATATATTAATATCATATATATATATATATATATATATATATATATATATATATATATAGATAGATAGATAGATAGATAGATACAGATATAGATATGTTTTGTAGCTCTTTCTTTTTTAAAACCTTTTTTCCCTCAGATTGTTTTGATTAGCAAATCAAAAATTCGAGGGTTTTCAAACGAGTCTAGTTATCTATCTATCTATCTATCTATCTATATATATATATATATATATATATATATATATATATATATATATATAATATAATTGATATATATATATATATATATATATATATATATATATATTATTAAGAAACAGACAAATTTAATATTTCTTGGGATTATAATTTATTTCCGTAATATGTAAATTTTTAAGCCCTGAAAAATGTGTCCCCCATATTTTTATGAAAATGGAGAGCTGAAGATTTAGAACTATAATCCCAGTTCTACGGAAATAAATCATATTTGCTCTGTTTTATATTGAACTCTCTGGATTACATCCCTTTAGGATTATCCATACAGATTATCAAATAACTTCATTAACTCACTAACTAACTAACTTACTAACTATATATATATATATATATATATATATATATATATATATATATATATATATATATATATATATATATATATATATATCAGGGTAGGTTTTAATTGTGATGACAAAAAATCACTTTTCTAGGTCAATAGTGAAAGCGATTCGCTTTGAAAAAAAAAAAGTTCTTAAAGAAAATATTACGTTGCCTAGATCGACAGGGGAGCGGAGGCAGAGTTAAAGGCGTCAGAAAGGAAATTCAGTTCATTGCATGATGATGAATAATTCAAAATACAAGGCATAAGTGATCGGAACGATGACAGCGTAGAGACCGTCCTCTCCAAGTAACATGCGACTTACAGTGTGACAGCTTCTCTTCTCTTGTAGCATAGCGAGACCGACGGGAATAGACCGGTATCTGATGTAAATGAGTCTTTGACAAATCACTTTCGTTGCCTATCAGAATTAAATGGGTTGGTTAAATGGAAGAGTTAGCACTGCGCAGAGACAAGCCCTTATTAGTAGGCATGAGTGTACCGCATGGGAAATATGGCTGACGGGATGATGCAGTTAGCACAGATCCAACAATAATAAGACAATACATATTTGTCAGTAAGTAGAAGACATTGAGAAAAACGTTCAACACAATATATATGGTGATATGTACTTGGAAATTTCTTTTGCGATATTGTCTCCACTATCAAAAATCGTAACCAGATAATTCGGCTGCAGGAATGTTTTCTTTGAATGTTCATACAGTTTCGGGAAGCACTGTTTTCTTTATGAGTATTCGTGTACAGGTTGCGCGCTCTCTCTCTCTCTCTCTCTCTCTCTCTCTCTCTCTCTCTCTCTCTCTCTCTCTCCTTAGAACCGCCGAATTTTTTTCTTCGGAAGCTCAACGTCGTCCTTAGTTGTCCTGAAAAAACCCTTATCATTCAGAAATTGAAAGGTTAAATCACTGCAATGTTTGAGGAAATAAATACCGAACTCTGCATACTTGTTTGCTACCCTGTGAATGCTTGTCGACAATTGAAAACCGATCACGTGAGAGGTATTTTGTTCAATATTGCAAATGAAAAACAGCTTTATAAAGACCTTTATTAATCGTTAACTGATAACCCTCAATGATTTCTACCTTCTTGTACAGTGGAATGCAGTTGGCAAACATTCAACGCGAATCCGTCAAAACGGAAATCGTGCGCTAATTTTGGCTCATGCTCTGTATATGGAGAAAAGAGATAAACAGAGACATGTTCATTATGATTAAGTTAATCTACTTTCGTAGTAAGTAACGGTACTTTATACACATACGGTGGAGCAATGGATAGCGGTTCGAATTGAGGGATTGGAGAGCCGAGTTCGAATTCCAGTCATTACATTCATTTACATGTTAATACCTTTAGGAAAGGTATGAATCCTCTTCTCCCCTCCACTACGGGTAAATACCAGGGTAGACCGTGTTCTATAGCCTTGGATGGCAACTAGACTTAGATGGCAACCTACTGCGGAAAAAAAAAAACTGCCTCGTCAGTCATGTATCGAAGGATACATGATCGCCCTAAACGTGCATCACGGATGACACTGACAAAAACGTAAAAGAACTCCTCTAAATGAAAATTGGATATTCAATCTTTGTAGTGACTACATTGGCTCCAAATGCATTTGCAACGAGAAAATGCAGGATCAAAATCAAAACTAAAGTATTTGGAACATTTATATTACACTCAGTTCTTTTCTTTTAAACACCGCAAAATGAAAAAAGAATTTATATTTACTAAAATTCACCAAAAAATTCAGAAATGGTCTGTAAAATTGGTTCAAAATGCATTCATTGTTATTTTTTGCCTTACGTCTCCAAAGGAACTCACACAAATTAGAGTTTATCATGCTGCGATGAGTAACAAACATGGACTTATTCTTTATTTTGTCGTTCCGCCAGGTACTTTCTTTTGTTTGCATGTGAGCTGATGTTACTGGGTCAACAGAATTCATACTGTGATTTACAGACAGGCTAATAAAATTCAGATCATTCTTCAAAGATATATATCCTTTCCAATAACCCGTCACAAATAAGAGTCTATCATACTGTGATGTGTACCTAACATTGACTTATTCTTCATTTTGATATTCCGCCAGGTACTTTCGTTTGTTTGCATGTGAGCTGATGTTTCTGGGCCAGTGAAATTCATACTGTGATTTACAGACAGAGTAATAAAATTCGGATCATTCTTCAAAGATATATATCCTTTCCAACAATCCAACACAAAATAAGAGTGTATAATGCTGTGATGGGTCATGAACATTGACTTATTCTTCATTTTGGCGTTCCGCCATGTGCTTTTTGATTGTTTGCGTGTGCGCTGATGCTTCTGGGTCAACGAATTTCATACTGTGATTTACAGTCAGAGGAATATCATTGGAATGATTCTTCTAAGATGTATATCATTTCTAACAATCCGGAACAATCGTAGTCCCAGGTAAAAATAAGCTTCGGATTATATCCAATAATACGGAGGCCGTTCTATCCGGAAAGTTCATGGCAAGCTAAACAAACTTTGATTTAAAATTCATTATTTCAAAAGAATTCCAAAAATTTAATAAAAAACATGGTCGACTTAAAATTTTTAATTTCATTCAGTGAAATAATATTTGCGATAAATAACTTAACATTATTTGGGGTGAATTAACTGAAAATAACCGTAGCCTCAATGATATTGGAAATTGAGAAATAATGACGAGTTTAAATAATTTGTTGGCTTTAAAACTGTACAATATTCGCATAATTTAATATCAATAGCAAATTCCTCGTTTAAATGAAGATCGGATGTTAAATCTTTGGAGTGACAGGAATGATTCCAAAGATATTGGAAAATATACAAGATAAAATTAACACTGGAGAATTTCTTTTGTAGCACTTGGAATAGTGCCAACGCTATTTACAAATACCTAGGCTACATGAGAATCTATAGAGGAATCACTGGTGTGCTTCGAATAACTGCGTGGGCATTTGCAGAGACAACACAAGAGGAAAATCCAAGATAGGTTCATTTACGAACATAGAGGTGCAGATGATTTCTTAGCAAAAAGAGAAGCATGAATGAAAAATTGAATATAACTTATGTGAAGAGTTTGGAACCGAGCCGAAGATATTTGCGAATAGATAAGACTATATGAATATAAGAATATTATTTATTTTCAGTATAAATGGCACCGTTTTTTTTTTTAAAACTGCGAGTAAGACAACTTCTTAAAAGATCCTTAATAATTTCCCCCAGTATTTAATGTTAAATATAGTTATTTATATATACTTTCTTGCTTCATCCAGTTGGCAAACAATCAACTGACATCCGTCAAAACAGAAATCGGGCGCTAACCCTCCTCTATATATGGAGAAGGGATCAATAGAGACAGGCTTTTCTACTAAAATAAAGGCAAATCTATTACAGATTTGAGTCAAAACAACACTTTTAAAATGTATCGTTCGTCATTATAGCATTTACTTCGAAGACAAAAACCACAACAGTAGCCTTAGGATAACCATACAATAGGCAATTATTCAGGTCATACTCGGGGTAGAAGAAGATTTTTTTATTATACTAGACTACATTTAACCAGTTGGGTCACCAATGCTTCAAGTTATAAAACACTGAAGTTGATTTTAGCATTAAAAGTGTCTAAAAGAAAGTTGATATAAAAATACTATATAAGACCTCGTATTTTTAAAGCTTATTCATTTAAAATATTTATTTAAATCCTTACCACTTGAAAATATTTTTTAAACATGCCAAAAAAATTTTTTTAAATATTTAAAATATTGATTTATTTAAAAAAGCTGAAATAAATAAATATAAATTAAATTATTACTCTACAAACAACTGGACGAAAGAGCAAAGCGGGATCTCTTGTGTCTGCCTTTAACTTAAACATATTTCAATTAAAAAATTGTCTATTTAAAGAAAGTTAAAATAAAAATGCTTACTGTATAAACAACTCGTAAATCATTATGCACCGGACGGATGCACAACACAAGCACGCACGCAATCACACACTTTTAGTAGTATTTAGATAAACATATGCTTAGTAAACTGTCTGCTGCCAGAGATTAAAATTTTCTTGTACTGGTTCGAAAACGTCAAGATAATTCTTTAGCTAACACAATGTTATTTTCGACAATACTGAAAAATTAGTATGTTTCATTCTTTATCGAAATGTTTGTCTTTTGCGATATGAGGAATTCCCTGTTATTGTTCTCGGACCTCAGGTGGAATTTATCGATGCCAGATTTATTTTTCCCTGGTTAAGAAAGACCAATTCAATATTGTCTATACCAACAATGCCGGATAGAACCATTTCCTTGTCTACGGAGAAAATCCGAACGAGATATTTCCTACATCAAATTTTCTCTAACTCGGAAAATCAAAAAAAAAAGATTAAATTTTTATCGATCAAAATTTTCCCCACTAACTCGGAAAATGAAAAAAAAAAAAATATGGTTTAAATTATTTGATATTTTTTTGTTGTTTTAAATAGCACGATGTTTTATATATTTCTTTGCTATTAACAAAGGCCAATTGTCAATTACTGCGTAATTCGCATTTGGAACCATAATATATTTTAATTCATTTTTCACGGCGGAGAAGCAATGTATCGATGGTCGCCAAATTATGATTGATATTTTGTTGTTTTAAATAGCACTTTATGATGTTTTATATATTTCTTTGCTAAATAGTCAAAGTTTCATAATCTATCAATTACTGCGTAATTCGCATTTGGAACCATAATATATTTTAATCTCATTTTCACGGCGGAGAAGCTAGGTGTATCGATGGTCGCCACAATTATGATTGATATTTTTGTTGTTTTAAATAGCACTTTATGATGTTTTATATATTTCTTTGCTATGTGGTATAGTCAAAGTTTCACGCACTAATCTATCAATTACTGCGTAATTCGCATTTGGAACCATAATATATTTTAATCTCATTTTCACGGCGGAGAAGCTAGGTGTATCGATGGTCTGACCTCGTAGTCATCAACTGCAGATCTCAATGTTAGTTGCTGATAGGTGAACCCGTTCTCAAACTAGCTGACACAGACTGAAATATAAACAGATAAACACAGGGAGACATTCTCTTAAATCAGATTCGAGTCCATGCTCAGAGAAGGCTACAAAGTCGCACATTGACGGTGAAAGATAAAAGATTGAAGTGAAACAGACAATATGGTTGTGTATGAGAGATTCAGTTTTGTTTTTCCATTTGTAATAGAGACTCGAGTTGACGGACAAATGGTTCTACAGAAGGATGCTGATGATATCATAGACCGAAAATGTGAGCAATGATGAGATCTTAGGGAGTGTGCAAACACGGAGTAGGCTTATATTTAACATGAGAAAGAGGCAGCTGATGTTTCTGGGACAAATAATGAGGGGAGGAGGGCCTGGAGAATCTCACGGGTCAATACCTGACGAGCTTGAGCAGGTGGCTGACAGAACGTGGTCTGCAGAAGTAAGCAGAGGGAAGGAACTTGCTAATAGAGATAGAGGGAGGTGGAGAGCCATGATCGAGTACGTCCTGAAAGGACATGATATATACAGTGTAACCCGGATATAAGAGACCCGGATATAAGAGAAATTTTCTCTGGTCCCAAATTAGAGACATACTTACCTAAACAAAATAGACCAAACACGGATATAAGAGAAACCCGGATATAAGAGACTTCGTCTCCTGTCCCGACAACTCTCTTATATCCGGGTTACACTAAAAAAAAAAAAAAAGGATGTATGACCACAATTTAACAACTGTCACCATGAATTCATGCCTTAGGTTATATACTAAATTTCTTTGGGTACCTCGAGTCTGTGTAATGGTTAGCAAGCTTGTCTTCGCTAGAACAATTACAATTGAGTCGTGAGTTCGATCCTCACTGGGAGCCCCATACTTCCGGCCTTGTGCCACATCTAAGCTACGCTTGGAAAATCACTATACTAAATTTCTTATTATTCCATGTGCCGCTTTTAGCCCTGGATTTATTCAACGTATATAGCGATATAGACCTTAGGCAAATAGAAGATTATACAACGTATCCTATCGACGGATATAATTTTAATAAGGTATGATAGATACATGAATCTTTTAACGGAAGACTCAGAAGATATACCGAGAAAGATCTAAGAAAAAGTAGGATTGAAATACTAGAGTGGAAATGACTATTAACTGAAAAAAAAAAAGCAGAACGCATAGTCGTCAGCAAAAGAGACGGCCTCAGATGCGAATTACATATGTGGGACTTAAAATCAAACAGGAACAGTAATATAAATATCAAGACAGTGCAGTCAAAGTTAACGAAAGGAAAATGATACAGAAATCCGAAGGTGCATAGTAATAGCGAAAATGTCTTCTAGAAAATAAGCAAAGTATTAAAACATAGGAAAATATCGTTTACATAAAGCAAGTATTTCTGAACACGGTAGTAGGCAACTAATGCATGAATTTTGGCACTTCAGTGTATATGATATATATCTTTATATCTATATATTATAGTAGCTATAAAGTAACCTACCCATTGTTTAATAATTCGGAAAATCCGATGATTCTATCTGCTGATATTTGAATATAATAACCCGAAATATGTTTCGGCTTTAAATAATAAAAAAAGGGTTGATAAACTATAAAAAATATATTTAAAGTACAATAATAAAAGGTGAAAAAGTAGAATATGATGTAAGACTATTTGCAAAACGGATAAATGAAAAGTAAGATGAGTGAACGAATTAAAATTATTTTAAAAAGAACAAAAATAGGGAGAAAAATATATGAAGGGAAAGATATGAACAAAAACAAAACCACGAATGAAACGAAGGAAAAATCGAAACAACGCACAGTCTGCAGCCGGTGGGGAAAATAGGGCGCATGCTTTGTTTTGGAATCACAAATTAATTCTTACTTTATATGTATTTTAAGAAGTCAAAAATTATCAGCACTTTTGCCATAGCATATCTGTAAGTTTGTCGTACAGAGTTCTGCTCATTCATTCTTATAGTTGACAAAATTATGATCACGTGATCGAAGTTTGAGCTCGATCATGCCAGTTTTCTTGCTGCTGTTACAGTGCAAACATGACCGCTCCTCAACGTGTGTACACTAAGGAGGAACAAAGAGCAGTGATCTGAATCTGTAGAGAGCATGCTACCTCATCGTTCATAAATCACTGGTTCGTCATTACCATCTCTTGAGCTTGCTGAATCTTTCCGGATTGACAGGCGTCCTGCTACTTCTTCAATCAACTCATAGACACTTTTAAGTGGTACTGCACTGCCACTGTATTTTGTTAAAAGCCACCGGTAACTTTCAGCTCCTGACCCACGTTCTGACCAGAGAAATCGGATCACAGTTCTTTGTTTCTCCTTGGTTCGCAATTACATCACGTGACCACAATAGGACAAACTACAATCACTAATAAGCAAAAGGCAGTGTGACAAATCTAAAGATATGATGACCAAAAGTGCAGATGTGTCGTTATTATGTGCAATATCTTCGTGCATTTTAAATTATTTCAAGAATTCTTCATTCTATGTTGGATATTGTTGGGGACGTGCAGAATTTATTAATTATGCTTGAAAGAATCAGAAGGAATTTGTGTAGGTTGCGTGACTTTCTGCATCCACAACAAATAAATAAACGAAATTTAAAATACGATTAAGATCAAGACATATTCAATTAGAAATTAATATAACATTTATATACAATTCAAAACAATATACAAAGAGGATAATTGATATATGTTATGTTGGCGAAATGTGTATGAGGTTTTTGATTTCAGAATGTCTCTCTTTGTAATTGTTCGTTCATTTACAGTCTTTTCAAGTTTGTGTTGATATTAATAATTGTCGATTTTTTAGAAGGAGTTTTTAAGAGTGATCTACCTTTAACTGTAATGTAATGTTTTTTTTAAGGTCGTTCGCACGTTGATGTTTACTTAATAGGTAGCGAATATAATTCACTTTAGATAAGCAATGTTGAGAATTGATATCCACAGAGTTGATTCAGTTTTCAATCGGGAATGAGTCAGCGATGATGTATCTTTGCGCATGTATTATGATTTAGAGTGACGTGGAGTATTTTGGCAAGTTCTCTGTGGGTGTTTGTTACTGACTGCCTGGGGCGGTCAGCGTTTATTTTTATAAGGCCTGAAAGTCCGGAGGTGGCTCACTTGAGTTTTGGCGCAATTTCGTTCTGCACGTGAACTTTCCGTGATGAACCAATGGGATTGTTTGTTTCGCTTAGTGCAGTTTTAATTGGTTGAAGTTTTCCGTACGTAGGCGTAAGATATAGACTGTTCTGTTGCTAGGGTTGAAAGGTAAGGAAAAAAGGACGAGTCTACAACATAAAAAAACACCTTTAGTGAATATACAATACAACATCAGCACCACACAGACGCTTGATTGTGGCGGATGTACATAACATCAGCTCCAGATGTAAGGAATCTTTAAATACCAAAATACTCTACTTTTTACTTTTTCTTCATCTTCATAGTTTGAAATACCTAAAATTGAAAGCGATTCGCTCCAATGGAACAGTAATATACTTAATATATATATATATATATATATATATATATATATATATATATATATATATATATATATATATATATATAAGTAAATAGACACTTGAACTAGGATTGTTATTAAGAACTATGCGCCTTTTCCATTACAAGTATTTTAGTTTCTAATTTATTTTATGTAATAAATATTTCATCAAATTTCAACCAGTCGTTTGTGTATGTGTACTTATATATATATATATATATATATATATATATATATATATAATTTTTAAAAAAATAAACATATATATATATATATATATATATATATATACATACACAAACGACTGGTTGAAATTAATAATTATATAATTTAAAAAAAAACATACCACTTTAAGGTTTGCATCATAATAATTTATTTCACCAGAGCCCTTTTAAGGACGGTGGATCATCAGATAACACTTCCAAAAATGAAATGAAAGATGAAATGAAAATTCACACTTTTGACGGGTAGTATCAAGTTTATCTAATTTAACAGAGAGGGTAGCGAGGTGTGGTGGGAGAGACTATTCATACAGATATCCAAGTTTTTTCATAACTTATATATATATATATATATATATATATATATATATATATATATATATATATATATATTATCTATGTCAGTTGATTGAAGACATTTTGCAAATGTTATAGCTCCATGTTAAATATCCATGCGGTTTCCCATTCCAGATATTCAGCTGAACACTCTATAATGTAGGAATTATAAAGACACACGCCTTTGCTAACACAGAAACACAGATTTGCGTATGTAGATATGCGTGTGTGCGCGTGTTTCTGTACGTAGAATGGTTCTGTATTTTATTCTGCTGAGGAGGAAAAAACATTTGATCAACAAATATTTCATTTTCCAAAACAAAGAATTTGACAGGACGCTTCTCAAAAGATTGCATCTAGTTTTACTGGCAAAATATCCAATCAAAATTCAGCTCATGAATCTTCTGTATGCATGGAGAGAGGGATATATATATATATATATATATATATATATATATATATATATATATATATATATATATATATATATATATATATATATGTGTGTGTGTGTGTGTGTGTGTGTGTGTGTGTGTGTGTGTGTTACTAATAGAAACGACAAGAGGATTGTATATTTACATTACATTTGGTTTCTTCAGAATGTTCAGCCAAAGCAAATGTAGAAATCTTTTGAGAAACCTGTATTTATATTCAGAGAAAAAAAAATGTCGCTCGGAAAAATATCGATAAGCGTTTCAATTTAAATGTGAGAACATTCAAAAATAGATTCGTAAATCTCTCGAAGTAATCAAAACGAAGAAAGCTATGGGAGGCGCTAAGTGATGTAATTTTTATATGTTTTTAAACGAAAGTAAATTAATGTTATTTTTCCAGTTGTTATTGTTCTTGTATTTTTTTTAATTTTTGTTTTTTTGTAAGGAGGAATCTGCTAACCAATCAAGAAAATGATTGCATAATTTTTTTTTTAGTGAGAGAAAATAACTTACCTTAGTAAGTTTCTCGAAAGCGCATTAATAGATAGAAGATCTGGATTTTTTTTTAGATATCTCCTTTCATAAGGGAAAGGCCTCTTCCTCGGCATACTTATGTACGACCATAAAAATATGAAAAAATTAAACTAAAATGACTGACCCATTTCTGCTTTAGGATGTTGGATAAATATGACAATTTTAGTTGAATTAAATCTGTAATATAGAATTGTATGCTTATATATTTATCCAGATATCCAGGATATATTCTTATTTTGTATTTTTATCGAATTTAACTCAATATGACTTTCATTTCTCAGGGGAAATAATTCTTAGGTTTTTAGAGATGAGAGGTCGATTTACAATGAAAATTAAATTCTAAATTGAACTTCCTTTTGTGGTAGTAGTTATGTATATTATTTCGTACATTATATCCAGAAATCTAAATTACAGAAAGCTGAAATTTTTCTCTGCGACCAAACGCAGGTTTTGAATTCAGAGTTTTCCTTCTCCTAGACCAGCTGCTATCCAAGGCTATAGAACCCAGTCTGTCTTGCTATTTTACCCATAGCTGGAGGGAGAAAGAGGATTAATAACTTTCGCAAGAGTATTAGCACGTAAGTGAATATAATGGATACAACTGGAATTCCAACTCGAGATGTTATCAACTACTCCGCTTGGGGGACTTTGTATCTCTCTCTCTCTCTCTCTCTCTCTATATATATATATATATATATATATATATATATATATATTTTCAACACCATCACTTGATAAGACACAGAGTGTATTGAAACAAAATGGCTATTTTTAGTAGTGATTTTTATAACATGAAACTTATGTTATAATTTTTTTTTTTATAAAAATAATTATATATATATATATATATATATATATATAAACAACAGACCACTTTTTTGGGATCCCATTTTTTCCTTTCATTTCGTTGTTGGGAGGTTTCCTGATGATCCGGTGTCCTTCAAAAGGATTTTGGTGAAATAAATTATTGTAATGGTACCTTAAAGTGGTCTGTTTTTCATTAAATATATATATATATATATATATATATATATATATATATATATATATATATATATATATATATATATGTAATTGCATGTAGAACAAAAGAAAATGAAAAAAAATATTTCTTGCATTATTAGAAATATTCATAGAAATATGATTTAATTTTTCTTACTCGCAGTTTACTAAACAGGTTGTTGATTTTTTTTTTAAACGGAAAATAATTGAGTTGAAAATAATTCACTAAGATTGTACTTAGACGATCCTAAGGGAAGAAGAGGAAAGAAAAGAAAGAAAGAGAGTTGGATGATGCATGACCCAGTCATAAGCGAAGATAAGTGTCAGAAAGATATATTGGCCTGCGTGTGGCCGAATTTTTTAAAGACAATTGGAAGAATAGAATTAGAAATAATAAGAAGAAAGAAAGGGAAAAGACATGATATCAAAACGGGCCGCTTGATGAAAACCAGATATCGGTCAAAACATCTGACCTACTTTTGCGTAGAGGGACTCATTGTCAGTTTGGAGTGGGGGGAGATTTTAGGAACAATGAGAGCGAAATCTTAATCAGAGAAAAGGTGTTTTTGGGTTGAGGGGAGTGACCGGTGGAACTATATACAGATCCTGACCTATTAAGAATTAGAAACCTACGATAATAAAGTGGGAACATTTTCAATGTAGATAATTAAGATTTTCTGACTGTCGGGTCTGACAAAGACGGGAGGTGAAGGGGACGATTGTCTCAGTTCACAGATAGCGCCAATATTCTTCCCTGAAGTCACATCTAATTAGCGGCGGGCTGTTTGACAGAGCCCAGGTGAGAGAAAGCCAAGATTGTCATTTTTTTCGTACGTGCAGAAAAGGCAAAATTGGATTTTGTTTTTTAAAAACAAGAACGATGTAACCACGCCCGAAAGGAGGAGAAAGGATGCTCGATCAATAACAATTAGTCGGAAACGGTCACGTGATCTGCAGAAAAGAAGAGAAAGAAATGCCTGATCAGGAACCATTGGTCGAAAAACGGTCACCTGACATACGAGAGACTAAGAGATGGCTGTGCACCTCCCCACCAAAGGCACTGTGAGGAAGTAGGGGTGAAAACAATAGCGATAATGGGAAGTCAAAAAATAATGCGACTTTTGGAATTATCGAGAAAACCCTGACGCCGACAGACCCACCCCAGTTTGTTGCGGCGTCAATAAAAAGCAGGACCCCAGTCGACAGAAATCAGTTGGAGGAGTTGCAGCTGGACCGCGGGCAGGGATAGAGCCTGAACGCGGCCATCAGGCCCGATTCACTCGCCCCTTTGCGGGCAAGAGAATCCTCAGACAAGAAATCCTTCCAGCCCAAGTCGAAGACAAGAGAACTTCCAGCCCAAGCAGACGAAGAAGAAGATTACTCGAAAGCCGCAGAGAAGTTGCAGCCAAGTCGAAGACAAGAGAAGTTGCAGCCAAGTCGAAGACAAGAGAAGTTGCAGCCAAGTCGAAGACAAGAAAGTTCTATCTAAGTCGACGAAGAAGAAGAAATACAACTCAAGTCGAAGAGAAGAATCAACTGCGAATGATCGATAGAAATTAGCCCCAGTGTCGAACTAAACCACACTCCGACATACACAATTCTAAAGAGTAGGCAATTCGAAATCTTTAGGTTGTGTGATAGAAGCTTGTGCCATAGTCCACAGAGCGGGTCGGGAATTGAGAACAATTTTCTTTATGTAACGGACATTAGATATAAAAGGTTGTCACCCTTTTTTATCAGTAATTTTTTTCTCGTGAGTTTTTTTTTTTTTTTTACTTGTGTTTTGCCACCCCGTCGGACTCAACTTGTATCGGCCCCAATCCCTGCTGGTCCCGTCTGTCTAAGATCTAAACACAACGTGGGTAGACAGACCGGAGATCAGTACAGTTGTTTGTAACCAGGTATTGGAAGCGAGTTGGGAAAGGCGAGGCTGGTGATCATCCAACCAAGGGGTTGGAGCGGCACGCTTGGAACCAGGAGGAGCGACCAGGAGGAGCGACGTCACAGTTGGCGCCGTAACCAAGGGATTCGACCCTGGGCCAGGTGTGTAACCGTCACATATATATATATATATATATATATATATATATTGTATGTAAGTATTTCATTGAGTCTAGAAGAAATCACAACAGAATGCAATACCAACTGTACCAACGGGCCTCGGTGAAGAAGAGGTAGCGAATTAGACTCGATAAAGCGCCGCTCGATCACATATTCCGTGGTGAAACACATCCGAGTTTCCCTTACACATAGGACTGTGCCACAACGAGCGATGGCTACTATCCCCAAGCCGCTCAAGCAAGGATATACAAGTGATAAAAATTACTAGGAATGTTTGAGATAATTATAATTAAGTAATTGATCGAGTCTAGAAGAAACGTGGAAGCACAGTCCTATGGGTAAGTGAAACTCGGATGAGTTCAACCACGGTATATGTGATCTAGTGGCGCTATATCGAGCCTAATTCACTACCTCTTCGTCACCGAGAACCGTTGGTACATTTGGTATGACGTTTACTTGATAACTTAACTGTCTAGATTTCAGTTTTCGGTAGTGGATGCGCACTGCTGATGAGTCCCAAATATAGGATGAAACGGCTGTCCATTGCTTTCTGCATTCTGTTGAGGTTTCTTCTAGTCTCGATGAATTACTTAATTTATATATATATATATATATATATATATATATAAAATTAAAATACTGCTATGAGTCCCAAATATAGGACGAAACGGCCTTCCATTGCTCTCTGCATTCTGTTGAGGTTTCTTCTAGACTCGATGAATTACTAAATTATAATTATCTCAAGTCCCCCTAATAATTTCTATCATATATATATATATATATATATATATGTGTGTGTGTGTGTGTGTGTGTGTGTGTGTGTGTGATAGAAACATATTGTTATGCAATAAAAGTATAGCTTTAACTTATGCTATATTTATGGGTACTTAATCAGCAATACAGTGTAGTTAAATACAAATATCTCAATATCATAGATAGTCTTCTAGTAAATATTAATATCTATGAATAGAGGGACGGAAACAACATTTTAATCCGTTACTTAAAAATCGAGAAGGGAAAACTCATATCATCATAAAAAAAGCAATTATATGCAATATATACAACTCAGATAATTTAAAATACACTGTACAAAGTAAATACTTTAATCTAAACGAAAAAGATAACCAATCCCCGAAAATATAATAAATATATAAAGCAAGAAAAAAATCAAGATAAATAAACAAACTGCGAATGAACATAATTGCAATATAATAATAAAATTAGCAACAAATACTAAAGTTATCAGTAGTAAATAATGAGTTAAAAATGGTTAACAAACAAGATTTGGAAATAGCTACAAATAACCTCATTCTGAACCAATATTATTTCTAGTAAAGAGACTATAGAATAATTTGAAACACGACCATCACAGCCTACATGATAACCATCAGATAAATAGACCTTACTACCAATAATACATAATTAGTAGAGGTCAAATGACAATGAAGATTGCGTATATATATATATATATATATATATATATATATGACGAAATATAGTCTTAAGATGTGCTCTATTTATGAGACAAAGTGCTCAATATCAGTGATACGGCGTGTGTAAATATTAAAGTGAACATAAACAAATTCAACGTCTTAGAGGCGACAGTCTGTTTCTGCCAGATGCAATCGTCAGGCCACGATTGCATCTAGCATGAAAACAGACTGTCTTCTAAGTGTTAGTTTAAGTTCACTTTTCTATATATATATATATATATATATATATATATATATATATATATATATATATATATTCCTGGCACGGTGGAGTAGAAGATAGCGGCAAAATGATTGAGTTCGAATTTCAGTAGAATCAATTACATTCACTAATAATCTAGGGTAAGTTATTAATCCTCTACGTCTCCCTCCAGCTATGAGTAAATAGCAGGACTGGCAACTGGTCTAGGAGAAGTATAACTTTGAATTCAAAACCAGCGGAGGGTCGTCTTAGCATCTTGTGGCACGTAGTGCACCAGCTCTCTGTATTCGGCTCTTCAATAGTGTAGTTGTTTCTGCACAAAGCCTTCAGCACTATAATCATATGTGCTGGTGTCTGAGCTGTCGGTTCCTAGGAACTGAACTGCTTGACCCTCATACGTCGAATACGACGGGAGAGTCCACCAAATATATATATATATAAAAAATACCCAAAACTCCACCGAATTTCAAATTAATTTCTTCGTAGATTGTTTTAACATTTAGATATTTATCAAACCTTAACCTCCCAAATATGCACGTTAAAGTAACGTGAACTGACAACGTCTAAGAATTTGAATGAAACCTGTCGGATGATTTATTTGGGGCTGTTGTAACGCGTCTTCCTTTAATGTCGTTCTTATTGCCACCCTTTAACCATCTATATCTAGAGACGAGACACGTTAAATTTGAGCAACATTTAGCCGACACAGTGGGGTTAAAATAGGAAACTGAAATGATACATATGACACACTCATATCCTCTCTCCCACCTCACTTCCTCACTTCGTTAATTTTACGTATATTTGATGAAGTCCGTCAAAAACGTGTGAATTTCTTTTTCATTTTTCATTTCAGCTTTTGGAAGTAAAGTCTGATGATCCAGAACCCTGTTAAAGGGGTTATGGTGAAATAGCTTATTACATGGAATCTTAACGTAGTCTGTCTTTTATTCAAACAAATATATGAAATAATTTTACATTGAGTGCTGCTGATAATATCATGGCCTAATGTAAAATAACAAACCTAAAACTTATACTAACAATAAATAGACATTTTATCCTTATAGTATTCAACAAACATATATATACTTCAATGGATTATTAAATTTGACCTAAAACCAAAAAATTCCATTTTTTTTATATCAATTTTTACAGTTAGTAAATATTTAACAAACATCCAGATCAAATGTATAAACAAACCCTTAAAAGTCAATATTTTTTTGTTAAAATCAACCATCTTTTCATTATCATGGTTTATATCAATTACAATAAAGGAAAGGTTTTTTTTTGGAAATATTAATTTAAGTCTACATCTATCAAATGCAAGTGACGTCATTTTAAAATATCTGTGTAACTACGGAAGGGATATTTGATTTGAAATTTTAATTTAAAGCAAATGGCTAAAGTTATATTTTTGGGACCTAACAACATCTAAAGACCAAGATAGAATTCAAATTTTTAAAATTTCAAACACATTTTAAAAAAGGTTTATTTCCTGTTCAGTATTATAGTGTAAAGCAGCTGACATATTAAACCAGACTTCCTGAAGAAGAGGTAGATGGAGTTTGAGTCTCACCTAGTGGCTGTTATTTATTTCTTACCTGCACTGTTTAATGGCCTTAAAGTGAAAAAAATAAGTTACAATAAAAACGTCAAAGAAATAAACATGAAAGAACCCTAGACAAAATGAATAACAAATGATCCAAGCTTCAATCTGAGTCTGTCCTTTATAATTGTCTGTGTGTCTTCCTTCCTTATTTTGCTTCCGTTACGAAATGCCAATAAACATGCATTCTACTTCCAAATTACATAAGAATCAGCACTAAACTCGAAATGCATAAAATTAGCCATTATCAGGCTTCCATGATTAATACTGCTCAAAATTAAATTTAATTGAACAAAATAAAATACAATCAAATGACATAGGAATAAGCAAAATTAAAAGGATATTTTTTTAGATACAGATATCGCTCACCCATTATATATAATATATTATAGATATATATATATATATTTTTATATAAGTCAAAATAACTATATTATGAACCTCAAATATTATTATTAACACCCAAACCAGTATGATAATTCTTGAAAAAAACCTTATCTTCTAGCAATATAGGCTCATGCTTTGGTTTAACCCTTGAATGTGATTTTTCTTCAGAGCCATGGGCAAAAATGTATTATAAACCAAATTGATGATATGTACATTGACCTAAGGCTCTTTTTTTTTTTCTTAATAATACTAGCAGTAAGCCCGATATTGCCTGGGGATGTAACAGTATATGATAGATCAAATGCATGACCATTATAAAGACTGAAAAATTTTAATTATTTACAAATTTTATTGTTTAAACTTGACGAACACCCATGTCTTAATTAGTTTTTTTTTTTTCAAACCCAAACAAAAACATTGTTTTCAATGCTAAAAAATTTTTTGAATAAATTTATGGAACTTTTAAAGCATTCTGAATGTAAAAATAAAAAAAAAAAATGCAAGACAATAAAAACACTATCTGCCAAAAAAAAAAAAAAAAAAATTGAAGTTTAAATTCCAATGAACTGAAAAATGTAGGAAATCCGATCCCATATATAAATGGATACACACACACAACCAACCTGGGTTTTTATAATGAGTATAACTCGATATGAGTTGTCCCCTTTCATTCTGGTGACAGAATCATGTTTTATCATGTTTTAAATTGATTTCATAGAAAACAATTGTGTTTTAATTTTGGTATGTCTATATATATATATATATAATTTATAGATCCTGTGAATTTTTCAAATCAAAAAAAACAAATGTAAAATCCGTTAATGATTATAAACGAACACCACACACACACAAACACACACACACACACACAAAGACCCTGAACCTGTTTATAATAAAAGGTCCTTGATTTAAGAAAAACCAACATATCTTTAAATTAATTTTTTACAAAATGACTTAAACAGAAGTATAACTGTACTAATGATTTTGGTTTTGTTCTTGTTTTACTAATTAACCTATAGCTGGGGAAAAAAGATGGATTCATACCCAATCAGAATTTAATAAACCAAGAAATTTTATATAAACTGGGGGAATCAATTTTATATCCCAATCAATATGTAAACTGATCCCTCACTTTGTAGTCAAGGTAGTTTCTATGAGTAATGATGATATTTTCATTTTTCTAGAAATAAAGATCTGAAACTTCATTATAAAAACAACCTTTCCACCACAAGCAAACTTAGCAGTAGTAAAAAGATAAACACAGACGTCTTCTTTGCTCCGTTTTAAATCCATGTTGACAGTTTTTTTGAAAATTTTTCTAAACAATTATAAAGAACTGTCTCTGTTTTTTTAAAGGACCAAAAACAGACAATAACCCTGAGAAGATTTAACATACACAATAGCGATTATTTTGCTAACATTCATGAAAAGAAACCTATAAATTCTTGTCCTTAATGTCAAAGCTCATTGTAGTGTCAAATATCTTTTTTTATCATTTTATTCATTGTCAAATCAAAGTATAAAAAAAAGAGAAAATGAATGTTCTTTCAGTTTGTTTTACATTTATTTGAGTTAACTTGATTAACCTCAACCTTCATGCGTTCTATTTCTATACATTGATATTCCATGACAATTTAAATAAATCTAAAAGACATTTGTTTAGCTAATCAGTATTTCATTGATTGATTGGTTTTGTTTTTCCACTGGCTTATCAACAAGAAATTTATAAGTTCATAAAAGTTGGATTTCAGATATAACTACAATTTATTTCTTTTTTGGGACAATTTATGACAAAAGACAAAAGCAAAACTTATTTAAAATTTTTTTTTCTGGTCTTTTAATGTTTATAAAGGCTTGCGTCTTGAACAATGCAAAAGCTTATCCGGTCATGTAGGTCTTTTTAGCTGGGAACAAGCTTTAAAGCTTCCTTCAGGTGATATTTGTGTTCTATTGTTTTTTGGTACCATTTTGTAGGTTTAGTTCATTTAAGATAACTCCAGGGGAGTGCTTTTTGACTGGGCCTTCATTTAAGCTTGTCAGCATAGTGATTTTGATGGGCCTTCATTTAAGCTGAATTCCAGCATATTGCTTTTGACTTTCTTTTATTTTGTTTTAAATGCATCATAGTTTTTTTTGGGCCTTTTATTTTTCTAACTCCAGCATAGTGCTTTTCTGATTGGGCCTTCAGTTTTTTTAAGTGGTTTGAGGGACCCTTTTGTGTTTGAATCTTTTTTCCCTATTGTATTGTTCTCTTAGCTTCCTGGTTGATCTGGAAGTTTTCATTTCCATCTCATTCTTTTTCACTGCAACCTTCGGCTTTTCTGAATTTTAATCTAACCCTCTGTTTTGATGAGGTACATTTTTTTAGGATATGTGACAGGCTACAAAAGATGTCCAAAATTGTTATAAATGTATTATTTATTTAATGTATTGCATTGATATTTAAGTAATTATATCCAGTTCAAGGAAAATTCTTCAGAATAGTGATGTTTAAGACAATTTTTTTATGTATGGCAGTCCTTAAATTCTGAAAACAATTATTTTTATTTTCTTCCTAATTTCATTTTGTCAATTAATTTCAATTATTCTCAATTTTATTTTCAAATATTATTGTTATACAAACTTTATATTAACATTGGTCAAATTATCATTTAATATAAATTGCCAAAAACAATTGCAGTTTGGGAAAACATCTTGATTTCAAGATTTACTAAATTTTGTGGGTTTGGATCTTTCCCAGAATGTTTTATATTAATTTGCTCTCAGATCCTCCTGATTCCAAAATGGTATGATATGTTAACCAAAGAATCGATAAATAAAATTGAAAAAATACACTGACATTCACATTTATTTATATATATATATAAATACAGGTTTATTAGTTTTCAAAATTTTTGATTTTAAGAAATGAAAAACAATATTCCTGATGATGAATGTCAAGACTATCTTCCATAATTTACCTTGTCTTTTCTGTTAAATGAACCTAAATACAGAAACAAGTTTATCAACGAAAAATTTTGAAAATCTATGAAAGTATTTTAATGCATATATTATGTTTTCTAAATGGATGTTGCAAAATAATATAATATTATTGATTTATGCTTCATTATTTCTTTGTATGTAAAAAGCATGTCAGCCTAATGTTATTTGTTTATAAAAATATATATATCCGCATATATATATAAAATATATATATAAAAAAAAACTACTAAAATATTACACATATATTTTGAACTATATAAAGAAATAATCACATAAAAAATGAATACAGAAATAAAAATAGAATATTGGCGACAACACATCACAAGTAATATTGTATGCATTAAAATTCTCAGTCCAAATTTTGAAAAATCCTAGCGTATAAAATTGATGTCTGTTCCGAGATTAAGTACACAACCGTCAATAATAGCAGATATTCAAAAAACATCTTTCGGTCGACAAACAGGTATATCGTCTTCAAGTTTTTGATTTTATAAGGAAAAAAACACATGCCTGATGATGAATAGAAGACTATTCGTAAGTACTAGCATTTTTAACAACAAATAAACTGAAAACTACAGACAACAAGTTTATCAACGAGGATCAACTCAGTCTATGGATGAACAGTATTTTAATGCATATATTATGTTTTCTAGCGATGGATGTCGCCAATAATCGCATTAGTATTTCTGATTGATTCTATGTGTGATTATTTCTTTGTATATATATATATATATATATATATATATATATATATATATATATATATATATATATATATATATATATACACATTATTCGGACTATTGCCTCATCTTTGTGCCCTCATCTTTGTCGCCATCTGATCTAACCAACGCATTTATCTACTGTGCAATGTGTCCTTGAGGACATCTGGGTATGAATTTCTGGGTATTATAAACCTAAAGTCTTCAGCAACCATTTTTACCAGTGCTCATATTGCAATGTTTGCTTTTCCCATTTCATTTTTTTACCAGAGCTCATATTGCATCCAGTGACAGGACCCAAAGAGTGTGAGTTCAATACCCGGTTAAGGCAGTGGAGAACTTTCAGGGGGAAATTAGCAGGAGATAACTGATAACTGACATCCATCAAACATGGCACGTGGAACTAGAACAGTCTACCCTAGTGAGCGAAATAAAGTATTCAGTTCGAAATTCCAACCACCTGAAGAAGGCCAGAGCGTACAACGGCCGAAATGTTGTGATAAATATAGCGACAAAGATGAGAACAATGGTCCGAATAATGTAAATAATGTACATAATACCTCATCGCAGAAATATATACATATATATATATATATATATATATATATATATATATATATATATATATAATTTAAAAAAAATTATAACATAAGTATGTTATAAAATCACTACAAAAATAGCCATTTTGTTTCAACACACTCTGTGTCTTATCAATTGATGATGTTGAAAATAAAATAAATGGTTATTGGAATTCATTCCGTATATACCAATTATATATATATATATATATATATATATATATATATATATATATATAGGTGTTTAACGTTAACATTTCTAGACACATCGATAAAAAAAAAAAAAAAACTACAAACGACACTACACGCTAAAATCACTGACACCCACAATTTTGTCTTTCCACCCAGAGTACCTCAAGGAGTACCTCTCCTATTCACATGCACTTAGAGTTAGAAGGATATGATCTAACAATGTAGAACTAAGTAAACACACTAAAAAAACTCGAGCATTGATTCACATCATGTGGCTATAAACAACTCCTAATCATGGAACAAATATATTAAGCAATTTCCACACCCAGAGAAGACACCTTAATGTATAAAATTAAAAATAATCCAGACGCATTCATCTGGTAAACATTTTCAACACCAATCTTCCTCCAGTGTCTCAGATAATCAAAAGTCGCTGGGAAATATCCTTCTAGCATATCGCAGTCCTAAGAACTTTAAGGAAATTATAGGTAGTAACCAAATTTTAGATGATAAGGTAATACTTAATAGACCACAAGTTAAAAAAAAACAGGATATTTCCAACCATGTAACAACAAAAGGAGCTTATGTTGTAACAACATTAGACATATCAACTCGTTCACTAACTCAGTCTCTAAATCTATTTTCGAAAACTACCACAACTGTAACTGTAGATATCATAACATAATTTACTTATTAGAATGCACACTGTTCTAGAAACTATATGTGGGAAAATCTGAATGGCCCTTTTCACTACAGAATTAATATGTATCAGAATCGTATCAAGCCGGCTCCCGTCGAAAGATTATTACCTGCAGAACAACATTTCCGTCGAGAAAAACATAATTTTAATAGCCATCCGAAATTCATTATAATTGAAAAAAATAGAAATAGACAGAAAAGTTAATCGTAGCTAGATACTAGAGGAACATGAAAACAAATGAACACTTTATCCAGATGGAATTAATTACAAATTTAACAACATAGATAGAATTAATGTATAAACACATAAATCAAGCCGAACCCATATTTCCCATTCATACAATAGAGGCATGCTTGCAGATGTGTTGAGGTCCCACATATATACACATACTCACAAAAATATATACAAATACACACATCACACACACTCCCCCAACATTAAAAGATAGCATACACTTAACATACACATCTCCTTCCCAGCAACCATTAAAAAAATACCAAAATGACCAAGGAGGGAATTCTGAGACTCAGGAATTTCCCAGCCTTTATTTTAAAAAACAGCTTGAAAGAGGTCGCTTAGCCAAAACAATGACTGATCAAAATTAACGATAAGAAAACAAATGAAAACTATAGATAAAATTCAATTTCTTAAGAGAAAGCCATTCACGCCTGTTGTTCACTGCTACTAACAAGCAGGGAATTTTTTTCTCTCCAGATAATGCCATGCCGACCGAAACTAGTCAAGGAAACTAATTGAAATGATAATAGAAAAATATATTAATATACAACCCAGAGTGTCTGAAAATTTGAATTTATTAATATTTTTTATTGTTCAAAACACACACACACACACACACACACACACACACACACATATATATATATATATATATATATATATATATATATATATATATATATATATGTTATGTTACATTGCTGAAAGACAAGGTGTTCTACGAATCAGGGATCTTTAACAATTGCAGGTATTAAAATATATATATATATATATATATATATATATATATATATATATATATATATATATATATATATATATATATATATATATAAATGGACAAAGTCCGACAGTGTCCGATAAAATGTCTTTAATAAATAAATTGTCGGACTTTGTCCATTTCTTAATATATGACGTCATTTGTTTACATTTGATACATGAGCAGTTATGAATGTACGAGATTCATGGA
>CAHIKZ030004753.1:1512500-1532500 GCA_903632075.3 Acanthosepion pharaonis | reverse complement strand
GTGCGTGTTTATTTACAGTGTTTTGACTTTTTCTCCCAATCACTTTTCTTAGTAGGTATTCCGCACTTTGACATTTGAAGATCTGCCAGGAATGGTGAAATGAGCCAGGGCGCAATTTTACTGCAGATGACCTTGAAATTAAAACACTCTCTTGATATCTCCGTCGTAGTGAATTAAATTCTTTTTTGATCAGTGTAGCATTTTTTTTATGTAAAACTGTAGCCAGTCTCGTTACGGTGGTCAACCAACGCATTTGATATATTGTCTTGTAAAATATCACTTTTAGCTTACGGTCAAATCACGCTGAAACACCGGTTCTCGTACGATCACCGAAGTTAAGCATCGTAGAGCCAGGTCAGTACTTAGATAGGGGACCGCTTGGGAACACCTGGTACTGTAAGTCCAACCCTTACCTCACAGTCGGTAGTGTCAGAGCTATGCCGCCCGGAACTTCGTTCCTGGTAGGGCCACCCAAGGCGGACAGGTCTGACACACACGCCGGCTAACAAGGGCTCTGGTGAAAATCCAAGGAGCGTCTGCATCGGCAACCGGCGGCTTCTGATCGTTCCTGTCTCTGCGTCGGTGGGACCCCGCGGCAAGCAAGAACGTTATCCGAGTAGGCCTGGGTACCCTACTTCTGTAATTTATCCCAAGAATCTTCTTCTCATAACAGGAAGAAGCCGGCTCAATCCGCCCAGGGTGAATGCCGCATCAGTACAGTAAAATATCACTTTTGCCTTCATATAATCTTTTATTTAGGTCCTTTGGGGTTTCTTCTATGTATTTCGGTGACAATTATTATGGGCGTTGGAGTAAATTCTTCCTTCAGATTTTAGCATATTGTTTTGTTTAGTTTTAGATGTGAAAGTGTTTGTTGGTAAGATAATATATTCTTTTTTGATTCATTGGTTTTCTCACGAGGGGCTGTGTTTTGGTTTTTGAATATTTCATAGGCCTTTTCTTTCGCAATGGATATAAAAAATAGAGCACGAGAGAATTTTTTTTTATTTCTGCTCTTCATATAAACAATCCGAGCTGCATGTTCTTAGTGCTCTTAGGTAGAATTTGATGATTATGCCGAATTTTATTTGGTTATGGTGAGAATAGAAATTTATTAGGTTGTTTTTGTTGATTGACTTCCAGTGGACACCGAGATTTAAACTGTTATTAACGTAGGGTAGCTTGATACTTAGGAAAGGTAAGTGTTGAAACTTGACTAATGCATGGAATAATAATGCAACACAAAATGTACTTAGAACAAAACGTATTGAACCAAGAAAGTGTACACAATATTTACATATAGTCTTTTGTATATTCCTGGTAAGACCGTTCCTGGAGAATGTGTTGACTTAGTCGCAGTCGGGCAGAGTCTCTGGATTGAATCTCTTGATTCCTCCCTCTCTTCCCGGTACCAACCATATTTATATGGTCGGTATTCCACTATGCAAATTAGGTGGATCCTACCACAACAGTAAGATATTTTGTTCTTCCATTTCGTATGTAAATTCTATTGTGTGTTCGACTTTGTTTAGTTGATATATTAGTTCGGGTAAATCAATATCACGAGGACATATAAGTAGAGGATCATCAATATAATAGACGTATGTTGGTTGCTTAGGTAAAATATTTTGGAAAGAACTAAATGTGAGAAATTCTAAGATATATACATGCCATCACTCCACTGAGATGTGATCCCATTGGCAATCTAAAATTTCCTTTGTAATAATCATTATTAAATGTGAAGTAGTATTGACTGGTGATGAGAAGGCAGATTTTTAATATTTTAGTTGTTGTTAGCGAGAACATTGATTGTGTTTAATTTTTTCTTTTTAGAAAATTTAGGCATTTTTCGACTGGGACGCTGGTGTTGAGAGATTTTATATCTAGGCAGGCCATACGTTTGTCCATCATGATTATTTTGCGTAGTTGTCCAACTCTGCTTCATGGTTACTTTATATGAGTTGGACTTATTGTTCCAAGGAGACAGGTTAGAATGTTATGGCTTTCGCCAATTTATGGAGGGCGCTGTCTCTTCCTGAGAGGCGAAATGGTATACCATTTCTGTGGAATTTCGGAAGACCGTAACGTTTTGATTTTCTAGGCTGATATTCTATGAGTCTATACAACGGTTTGTTTTCATTTTTAATTAGTTTCTGATTTCCTTGTCAAATTTTTGTGCTTCAGTAGCTATTTTTTGTTCTTTTATTTATTTGCATGTCTATATATATATATATATATATATATATATATATATATATATATATATATATATATATATACACTCAAACACACACACATATATGTATTAATGTAGGAATGAAGGCGTTATTTACAAAACTAGAATTGAACATAATGGTGAGACTAAAAACAGATTACTACACACCTGTAGTAAATTGGGATTTCAACGCTTAAACCAAACCTTTTACCGGAAACGGACAAAAATTTAACCTTTGCTTCTTGGAGAAACGTACCATTCTCAGGTACATTGACAATGCTAACCTGCTTAACAAGCGAAGTGAGCTTATGATCAAATGCAAAAAGCTTTCTTCTCAAACATGCTGGTTAGATCAATTAGCATAACATCTACTGTATTACCCCCACTAACCTGGCTCAAATATTTTTTCTATTAAGTTACATCTCTTTAACCATCCCAGTGTTCAATTATAACGGATCTTATAATACAGCGTCCCCTTTTTTATTTTGTTTTATTTTTAAACTTTTTCTTACCTTACATTCATTTTGTCCATCCTGGCTTTTTATTTGGTAACTACTATTTAGTTTTAGTTTGTATTACAATAATCTTATCCGTTGACACAATATAGAATATAACGTTATTTCCATGAGAATTTTTTGTAAACAACCGCAACGAAAAACAATACCATCTTGTCTACTTTCCCCTTAGTCCATTACTTATATTATCTTTCCACATTTGCTTCATATTTAATTTAATTTTATTTTATTTATTTATTTATTTATTTTACCTTATACATATTTCATTTTTTTATCTTACTTTTAATTTTTTCTTATTTACTCTTTTTTTCTTTGTCTTTCTCTTTCCTGTCATATTTGTTGTAAAGTTGCCTCCCTTAGAACACTTGGATTTTTTTCAAATTTAACGGTCTCGTATCTTAACAAAGTTCATCTTCCATATCTTAGCTTATTTTCCGATATCGCCTTATAAACATCTATATTTTGAATTTATATTAAATTTAATAATCTTATCTTAATAATTTATATAATATAATAATATTTGTATTTACATTAAATTTAATAATCTTGAGCTTCAATCCACATACAAAATGCTCCCATGAAACCCAAAACTAAAACAAAAATCGTATTGAACAGTTCATAACTCTCAAGACCTGATGAAGGGGAAAGCCATGAATCTCTAAGTCGTACTACAAACGGAGGTATAAAATTCTATATACATATATATATACATAGAAGAATTTAAAGAATATAAAGATAAATATTCGTATGGTTATAGCGCCCCATAAATCCATTCTAAAGAATATATATAATTTATAGGTAAAATACAAAAACAAATAAACATAAGACATATATAAATCCACACTCGCAAACCTGTACATCTTAATCATAAGTGGTCCAATACGCTGAAGGCATATAGTGACTCATATGTATATCATACAAATATTAAATATAAGGTGTATTAATATATAATATAATATTTATCTTTTAAAGAATCATATCAAGCAAGCAAGGTTACAAAGCAAGGGGTTATTGAGAGAGAGAATATGAGAAAAGCACTATTAAGGAGAGAGAACACTAAAGGAACAAGAAGCAAGAAGATAAAAGATAATGATTGACATTGCATTTACATTTTTGACAATCAAAATTAAGTATGAATTCCGAAGAGAGTTTCACATGACTTAAGGTTACATTTAGCGATTTCAATTGTAAAATGGTGAGATATTATATCAGAAACTGAGTTGAAAATTCCAACATAGGACTTGTTACTTGAAATAGCTATTCTGATGAGGTGAATTTGGATTTCTATTTTACGTAATTTTCATGCTCTGTTGTAATCAATACATTGACCTCTTTTTGTGGATCAGATTTAATATTTTGTATTATTTGAATTCACTTGGATTATATACCAACGGATTATTACATATATATATATATATATATATATATATATATATATATATATATATATATATATATAAACTGTTTTAAAAATATGGTTTCTTCGCTACACAGTAATAAACATATTTCAATTTATGAAGCTAAAAACTTCAAATTTAATTATATAATTAAAAGCATTAGTTCTGTTTCATATTCAAGCGAATTTTGGAATAACTTACTTTTAAATTTACTGAGTTTTAAACGCACATATACATTCATAATTTCCTGTTTCCAAGGATACGGAGAAATCTAATCATTCAGACAGGGGCGGTAGCGTGTTCATTTTTATTAACTATAGTTGTATCAATTATGAGATACGTTCGAAAAAGTTTAGGGAGGGTACGGTTGTATTTTTTCAACGAATTCTGAAATCTGTTAAACGCATGTCGTCTGTTTTTTTGTTTTTTTTATCAGCAAAATGTTTTTCGGCATCTTTTTCCTAATTGTATACTTAAAGATTCTTTCTAAACGAGGTTTTTGGGTTAGAATACGTTTTATTTAATTACAATTTTAAAAATATTTTCCTCTTAATTACTAATAGACTATATTTCTTTTGAAATCAAGTAAATGTAATTGAATTACTTAAATTATTTAAAATTAATTTTTCATATCAAATGCAAGTATGTATATTACCAGCTAACATTCTTTTTTTTATTTTTAAAATATTATTTATGGAAAATTTTTGACAATGACGGCAAAGAATATCTATTTCATTTCTTTGATTCAGTATTTTTTTTAAATTTTTTATAACCTTAGTAATATATAGTATGCACAAAGGACATGGGTCCTTTAATGACCTACATATTCTAGCTTTTCTTATTATTTTCCATTTTACTGCAGGTGTTTTATTGGATTCTTTTAAGTGCCAGAAATATTTCGAAATGGATGTCTGATTTCTGTATTTATTTATCCTAAATGAAGTTTGATGTTGATTGAACCTCTTTTTGAACTCATGGCATGTTCAACCTATAAAGATTTTTTTGTTTTCGTGATTCTCAGTAGGTGAGATATTGTATTGGTATACTAATGCTTCTGTGCGACATTTATTTTGTAGAGGACAGTTATGAAGATTTCTACAGTTACATAATTTTTGTTTATCATCGGTTATTTTTATTTTTATATTGTCTAAATTTCTTTGGTTTTATCCTAAGTGTTTATTAAACATATTATCATTATGTTTCTTAATATTTTTTTCTAAGTTTTCAGTACAGCTGTAACTTAATTTTAGTGCATTTTTATTGAAAATAGTACTTAGTTTACTTTCTCTAGGAAAGTGCTTAACTATTAATGCAAGGAATTTTTGTTCTATTTTGTTCTTTACAATTTTATTTGTAGGTGGGTGTATACCAAATTATTTTTATACTTCTTTTTTTTTTTCGATGCTTTCCATTTTCCTTTTTTTATATATATTTATGCTCTGTAAATTTACACTGAGCACTGTTTTGTAAGAATAAAAAAAAAAAAATATCATTAAGAACACCGGATATCTTACTGTTATTATATATATATATATATATATATATATATATATATATATATATATATATATATACATTTTGTATTTCATATATCTATATATATATATATATTTTATATGGTTTTATAATTATAATTATATATAATTTTATAATTTATATTTATATAAGTAATTATGTATACATTTATGCATATATTTATGTAAGTATATGATTGATTTATTTCATAAGAAATGACATTAATAATATATTCTGAAGAAGCTTTTTATGCAAAGAGTTGCCCCCCCCTGGATACTTAGCATATTTATATCATTTTTTTTTTTTCAAATTATTTTAAATTTTGTTTTTAATTTTACGGCTCTCGAAATTAAGAATTTGAACGATAGAAATTATAAAAAACATATTATAATATTATAGGCAAGAATAATAAAATTAAAAGCCTTAACACACAATTCTAAATCAATACTACGAGAACGCAAATTTTCTAACGCCCTAACGATCGGTAAGTTTGCATATGAAGATTGCATGTTTGCATGAATCTCCGGGTCGTTCTATCGACATGGGTTATTATGCATATTCACTAATACATACATACATACATACATACACGCACACACACAAATACATACACACACATACACACACACGCACGCACACACACACACATATATATATATATATATATATATATATATGTATGTATATATATATATATATATATATATATATATATATATATATATATATATATAATCGAAAGGATCCATATACTGAGAAGAAAATCTCTTTGTTGGCTATGGTGGGAACACGCTAAGAACAATAATTGAAACAAAACGTTTCCATATCTTTGCATCACTTGGTAATTTTCGATTTATTTTCCACAGCCATTCACACTTCACCAGTTTTCTGAATATTTAATATAATCTCAATGTTTTATGATTTTCCTAATAGTTGAATGTTTTCCGTCTATGCTTCTCTGAGTATTGGTCAATTTTATTTGGTGCCTGTCATATTGTATTTTTATTCCCCTCCAGTCTGGGTAATCTGACAAAATCATCTTGTCTTCTTCAATGGATAAGGTTGCAACCCAGTGAGTATGAATTAACTCAACAATGCCAACGGTGTGACTACAGTATTTGGTTTCAAACGAAATGCTATTTAAGTATAACGCGTCAACACATATTGTACATATTTATATAATATATTAGATACTTCAGCATCACATAGCCTCATAGAGACAGAGGGGTACACACAAAGATTTAAACTCTCTTTCTTTCTCTCTCTCTCTCTCTCTCTCTCTCACACACACACACACACACAGTGGTGTGTATATATATATATATATATATATATATATATATATATATATAGTAATAAATATGGCCAGACTCATTATAGTCAGTAACTAGCATTAAATGTGTTGTCTTGTAAAAGCTTTGAGGTTTCTCAAAATTCTTTTTAATTGAGTAACATTGATGTTTCATGATTTGTATTAAGCTTTTCCATTGATGTTTAGTAAATACAGTTTACTCTTAATAATATCTAAAAGGCTGAAATTAATACAGAATTTTAAAAGATTTGAAACTTATTGAATTTTTGTAATTAAAAAATAATGTAAAAAATTCTTGTAAAAATTCATTATTCATCGAATTTCTTTCTTAACACAGGATTACCCTTAATACACCTTATATATAAAAGCAATTAAAAGCTATTCAAATTAGATAATGTCATAAATTTATTGCATTTTTTATATTACTATTCTGAACAGATATTTAGTAAATGCTGCTTCAGTTTGACAAAAACAAATTGATGATTTAAATTCTCTAATGAATCCTGCTTTTAACTAATATAAATACAAAGATCTTGAGAGTTTAATTTATCGAAATTTCATAAAATTAAGAAAGTGTGGCTGACAGTTGTAAAACAAATAAATTTTTAAAAAGATTTCCTCAGCAAAATTTTGTTATACTTCATTTGTGAATAAGTCCTGAAAGTTTCATTAAAATCTGACAAGTATTTGATTTTCCAAGAATTTCCAAAACAATGTGATTTTTACATTTACGTTACATTTCCAACTCATGACTTGGAAAAACAAGATTTTTAACCAAAATTTCGAACGTGCTAAAAATTTTAAAAAATATTGTAAAATAATCAAAAATACTTTGAGTCTTCATGGTATTTCTTTTTTAGAAAATCTTTGATGATACCTATTTATAAGGGTACTGAACCATACTAGGATATATTGAATCCGTTACTAGGTCTGCTTCTAGGAAAGTTGCTTCACTGTGTCGTACGAGAAAATATTTCACTTCAGAATCTAGACTAATAAATAAGTCTACCATTCCTCCTTGATTTGAATATTACTACCACATCCGATGCTCCTTCCATATGGTTAGATATTCTTGATAAATCCCAAAGAAAAATACACATTGTTATTGGTCTTGATCTGACATCTCGGCTACAGTCACTTTCCCACCGCCTTCATGAAACTTCCCTGTGTCTTTTCCATAAATATCCTCATGGTAATTGTTCTAACTTTCCTCTATGGTACGTAGACTTTATGAATTTAAGCGCAGTACTAGACTGACAACAAGGTTTCATCAATGTAGAGCTGAATTACCTAGATGGAACCGGAAGTTCTATGTTAATACTTTCTTCTCTTGCACTTCTCGCTTGTGGAACTCTCTTCCAGCTTCTTACTTTGCAGTCAACTTTTACATTAAAAACTTTAAAGGCAACATCAATCGTTGGCTTCTTGTTTCCTCTTTTTTTTTTCTTTTATTCTCGTCCCTTAATAATGTTTCTCTTTTTCTTACTCTTTTACAGTCACTAAACCCTTGTGTCTCAGTGGCTTTACTCTCTTGTTTGGGGTGAAATGATTAAAAAAATCGAATTCAAATTTTCAGTCAAAGAAATAATAAATATATTTTTTGCATTTCCTTCTTGAAATGAGAAAATGTCCGTTTACTTTAATTTATTCAAACTATTCTTCTTATGTTTATGATTACAAATATCATTATCGACAAAAGGTTTCGACCATATACGTTCTGGCAATCTTCAGGTATCCAATGTTTCTTGGCATAAAGGGATATCTCTGTTATTGTTTTATTTCGTCCTTCGATGCCAGTTCTTGATCATTTCTGCTGAACTAATTTATATTTTTTCGCTAACAGAGTCTGAGACAGAGGCGTATTTCATATTTTAATTGGTTAAAAATAGAATTGCTCTCATCTAGGTGATGAGAATTCAAGCATTTTATAGGTCAGTCATTCAGTTACGTGTCATGCGTGATACAAGCTTAAGCAATCATGTATCTTTCGATACATGACTGACGAGTCAGATTTCTTTCCTCCAGTAGTTGCCATTTCTTTCTGCGGTAGGTCAGTTGCTATCCAAGGCTAGAGAACTAGGTCTGTTATGCTATTTACCCATAGCTGTGGGGAGAAGAAGAGGATTCATACCTTTCGCAATGGTATTGGCACGTAAGTGAATGTAATGGATTCGAGTGGAATTCGAACTCTGCTCTCTTTTTACTCAATCCGAGCCGCTATCCATGACTCCACCGTGTAGTAAAACTGAATTAAATTGTTGAGTAAAAATGAACAAGTGCTTTATCACAGAGGCAAAATAAGATATTGTTCAAAATAGCGCATACCACCTCCTAAAGAAAAGAAGTAATGGACAATGGAAATGTACACGCTCGAAATGTGAATTTAGAATGAGCAAAAAGTGAACGATATTTCGAATAAATTAATACGTAATACAGATATTAGAAGGCCAAACACACAGAGACATACACACACACACACACACAAAACATTTCCTGTGTTTCTTGGTGGGCGTGCTTTCAATTAAGATCATGTACGAAAATACTGATCCCCCAGAAAGAAACGAACTTACTTAATTCGCAAATAGTTAAATTACGAGTCAATTTTTTAAAGAATCACACTTAAGCGAATTCTATTTCGGCGTATATCTGAAGAGTCATCGGAAGATACTGTGACGCTAATGTACCAAGTGGAAAGAGCCTCCCAGATAGCCTTAAAAATAAGCATACAAAGTTTTAGCATTCTCTTTTTTCTCCTTCACCCACAACGAGACCGGGGGACAGGTACTATAAACATTCTTATCCTTCAAGATTCTTGAATATTTATTCAATCGAAAGCAATTTACTTCTAAAATATGATATATTGATTTAACATTCAGAACAGATGTGGGACATCCGAAAAAAAATAAAAATAAAACTGAATATCATAAACAGGAGTATTGAGCTTGCTGCTAATGTGCTATTCTTTCCTTTCAGGTAGAATTTTGTTATGCCTTATGGGGGAGTTCTTTGTCAAGAACGTTTAAAAAGAAACCCTTTGTAAGTAGATCATTATTTAAGGACATTTGACATATACCACACCTTCAGGTATTAACGTTTAAAACTTTCGTTTTTATATTCACAATGGCGCTGTTCGTCACGAAGCGTAATAACGTTAATAATGATTTACCTGTAATCAACTCTAAATCATTCAACAGGCATCCAAAAATAACATCACCGTTTATACAGTTAACGCAACAGAAACATATTTAACACTAGGATCATTGGTACCTTGTTAACTTGACAGAAGTGTTTCGACGATAATGCGATCAAGGCTCGACGTTGCTTAACTTCGGTGATCTGAGTTACAATATGAGATGACCGTAATTTTATTTTAAGAAAAGACGTAATATGCAGAATATATTGATTATCTTTTCTACTTACATTATTATTCGGATCATTAAAGAAAAGATAAATTTTGTATTTTTCAAGACATGTTCTGTTTAAGAAACAAGAAAAATAACTTATTTTTTATATTTTTTATACATTTATCGCGTTTTCGTTCCACTGAATTCAGTTATCTTTTTGAAAAGTTTAAAGTCCAGAAATTGCTTGGACACACATATGCACAGACACACACATACAGTTTACTTTGTATATAAGATAATAGAATTATCGCATTTCCGTTCCACTGAACTCCGTTATCTTTTTGAAAAGTTTACAAGTCCATCATACCAGAACTTTCTTCTTCAGTAGAAAACTAGTCTTATAAGCTATGATTTTTTTTCTATTAAAATAATTCTGTAAAGAGACGAATAAATTGTAATCAGGAGATGCAATATTTGCTGAACATAGCTGATGCGTGTTATGACATTTCAATCAAAACTTACATTTATCAGAATAACAAAATACAAAAGAGATCTCTTTTTTTAATCAATGGGCAATAGTGACATCTAGTAACTAATAGAAATGACACAATAACACACACACACACACACACACACACACACACACACACACACACATATATATATATATATATATATATATATATATATATATATATAACCAGAATATTGCGTTTAAGCATGAAACAGATTGTCGCCGGTGGGTGTTGACTTCAATGCCCACCTTTATATTTATATACTCTCTACCCCGCATATTGAGCAATTGAACTCATAAATATAGCATACAGTAAACTATATTTTTTCACACACACACACACACACACACACACACACACACACACACACACACACATATATATATATATATATATATATATATATATATATATATATATGGATGTGTGCTTGGATGTGGTTATAAAATGCAAACTATAAAAATGAATGTGTAAACATGTTTGTTACATCCCTTCATTTTTCTATTTATGTCTAAGGTTATGATATAATCAGAACAGGGTCGTCGTATATCTGTTACTGCTGTTCGTTACTTTATTTCTAAAGTTGATCACAGTGTGTATTAAATGTGTGGAAGAGGTAATCGGGAACATACTTGATCAATGGCCTTCAGCTGTTCAGTAGATTTTCCTATTAACTGATCCGTAAAAGAGAGCTGAAGATGATTTGTCGATTTGTTCTCTCTTTTCCTTTGGGGTAAACCTATACATGTGTTGCCATTCAGCTTATCTCATTCTGGTGATAATTAAATATTCTGTTTTCTTACAAGTCTGTTTTTTTTTTTTTTGTATTTTCTATTGACAAGGTAAGATTTTTTTCCATACATGGGACTCAGGACAATACTATAGTTTCAAATTTCGGGCAGTTATTATTATTATTATTATTATTATTATTATTATTATTATTATTGTTTATTATTATTATTATTATTATTATTATTATTATTAATATTATTTCCTGCTTTGTATCCTGTAGAGCCAGGTCCAAATTATGGTCCTTAGGCCCTATAGGAGAATTGTCATTTAAGTGATAGCATTTTCTTAGTATATGGGATGTTCCTAGTAGGTCGATTTTTTCTGGGCAATTTATATATTTATGTTACCTGGGACACTGTTAGTGAAATTGTTCATTCCTTTTCTCAGGAGGCCCAGAGCTAAGATTACTGTTACTACAGTCTCAGGCTTCATTCCCCATATTCTGTTAATCTCAATCTCCGTGTCCTTGTATCTGGACAATTTCTCGAAAATTTTCATGGGGGTGTTTCTTTCAGATGGTATTGCTATGTCAACAAGCATACAATTCTTGAATTTCTTGTCTTTTATGATAATATTAGGTCTTTTAGCTTTTATTTCCCTGTCAGTTTGAAATGGCCTGTCCTAAAAGACAGTTACATCGTTATTTTGGTAAACTCTGCCTGATTGGTAGTCATACGATCTCTCAGTGGTTTCGATTTTGTGCTTCTTCCATATCTTCCTGTGCACATGTGTCGCTACCTTGTTATATTTGAATATATTCATTTTTCGCAAGTTCGGATATCCCGAGATAATATAAGTCGACAGTTTCATCATATTTCCGCAGATCCTGTATTTCGTGTTAGTTCATCCTTGATTATGTGACAGTGATAGGATCTGGTTGCGAGGCTTTGGTCCTAAGCTGCAATAATTAGGCCTTCTGTTTCAGTTTTCAACCCTGTGCTTCACAGCCACTTATGTGTTTTCTGTTGGTCCACGTCTGATTCTTTCGTTCTTGTATTTGCCATGAAAGGTCTTGGCCTCCCAGTTTGTTTTTCTGTTGTTTTGTTTTTTTTCATAATTTCATTTGGCCAAGTTGTTTTGCTTCTGTTTAACTCGTTTGGCTTAGATAGTATTCGGTTCGTTTTTTGTTTGTAGGGTTTTAGTTATATTAATCTGTTTCTTGAAGTGTGCAGCTTCTTTTTGATGGAATGGATTTGGTGTTTTACTATTTCTAGGAGAGGGTCATTGGTTTCTGAGAGGTAGGCTTCCCATCCGATTGTTGCAGCTTTTAGTGTGAGTTTAAGTTGGATTAGACCTCAGACTCCTAAAATATTGTTACGTACAGCCTATCAACAAACATCCTCATTTGGTTAAGCATTTTTCTAGTTTTGGCGTCCAATCTTTTAATGTCATTTAACTTCCATTTAATAATGTTGAAGCTGTATGTTACTACGGGTATAGCTAAGGTGTTGATAGCCTTCATTTCATTGGCCACATTAAGTTAGCTTTCTATTAATATTATTATTATTTTCTTTGATTTCTGGCGTTTACACATTTCTTTCCGGGTCCCACCCATGGACCTAAGGTTAGAAATGGCATCATGACACTTTCCACTGACAAAAAAAAAAAAAAAAAAATACATAGATAAAGCCCTTCGTAAAGTGTGGGCTGTACTTGTCAGAACAATTTTTTGTATCTCCTTGAGGCATGGACTTCCAGGAATCCCTTCAATTAGTCTACTGCAATCTTTTCCAACCAGTCCTAGGGCCCCAACTACAACAGGGATTGTTGATGTTCCCATATGCCACATTTTCGAGATTTCTATTTCAAGGTCTAATTATTATCATTATTGTTGAAACTTGACTAATGCATGGAATAATAATGCAACACAAAATGTACTTAGAACAAAATGTATTGAAACAAGAAAGTGTACACAATATTTACATATAGTCTTTTGTATATTCCTGGTAAGACCGTTCCTGGAGAATGTGTTGACTGAGTCGCAGTCGGGCAGAGTCTCTGGTTGAATCTCTTGATTCCTTCCTCTCTTCCCGGTACCAACCATATTTATATGGTCGGTACTCCACTATGCAAATTAGGTGGATCCTACCACAACAATTATTATTATTATTATTATTTCTTTTCATTTATTTTGAATACCATTTCCTTCCGGGTCCAGTGTCAGGATTAACTTCATGATATTTTCAACTGAACATTTTTCTTATTTAAAATAAATAAATAAAACAACCTTAAAAGCTTTGTCGCGTACTTGTGATAATAATTTGTTGTATTTCTTTAAGTCATGGGCTACCAGGAGTCCATTTATTGGGTCTATCGAAATCTTTTCCAGTCAAATCAAGGTCCCCAATAATACTTCCGTTTTCACATTTTAATCATTATTATTATTATTATTCTTATTATTATTATTATATAATTTGATTTCTGTTATATACATATTTCCTTTCAGATCCCAGCCAATGACCTAACGTCAGAAATGGATTCATGATATTTTCCAATATTCATTTTTGTAAAAGAAAATGTTCGTGCAAAATTTACATAGATAAAGATCTTCGGAATATGTGGGCTGCAAATGTCAGTACAGTTTTTTTTTATTTCCTTAAGGCGTGAGTTATTATTATTATTATTATTATTATTATTATTATTTATTTATTTATGTGTTATTCCAGTCATTCTTTCCATTCTGACGAGGTGTCTGAGTGAAATACTTATATCTACATTGGATCTTAGAGATTGTAGTAGACCAAGTTATTACGTATTCCTTTCACATTACCCAACCATGCATTTTATGATATTTGAAACTTTAGATAAACATCGGTCGCTTTTATACTTCGGTCACTAGCCAAACTTTATTCGTCCATGCCTCAGCCGATAAGTGGCATTTATTTTTGAGTGGGGTGTTACCGCTCTGAAGCGAATACAGTTGGCGTATACAAAAATCCAGCCGACAGAGTAAAATATCTGCTCGATGAAAGGATAACAAATCAATGCAATGAGCAAAGACAAATCAAAATGGAAAATGTAGCTGATGGAAGGGATATGTATAGAAAATTGACATCCTTTATATCACACTTTTGGGAAAAAAAGAAAACAGGAAATGAATATATACTGAAAATAAATGGCATTAAACAGGCTCATTTCATTTCCTTAAGGGGAGAGGGCGCCATTTTAGCTGATATCGAATAGTTTGCTGTATGGCCGGAGCTAAACACACCAGAAGTGAATATAATAAAATATGTCACATTATTTACTACTATATATCAAGGCTGGTTTGTAAATAACACAATGCTACTCGGTTTATTACACAAACGATAGCGATTAACATTTCATACAGCTTTGAAAATGGATATATACGTCGGCAGCAGGTGTAAGATTCATAAATACTTCACAGCAGCAGAAATGTGAATAAAATCAACAAACATGTGAAAAAACTATTCTCGGACAGAGTTCGTGATTTTGGCAAAAGTCATGGATTAGACGATAAGTATACGAGGTCTAATAAAATGTATCGAAACTTGTACCATAAAAAGAAAACTACAACACCTATCAATTCGGTATTTAATCTCCTTTAAAGTAATCCCCATTTGAAGCCACACACTTTAATCTGCGTCGTTTCCGCTAATGGAAGCATTCCTGGAACTCCTTTTCGTGCATAGTTAGCTACTGTCTCGGCGTATTCTCTTGGATTTCTTCGACCTCTTGAAATCTTGTTTCTTTCAAGTTGGATTTGAATTTAGAAGAGGATATTGTCGCAAGAGGCGAGCTCTGGTGAATATGGTAGTTGTAGAACATGGAGAATGTTGCGCTTGGTCAATGATTGCTGCAGAAGCCATGGTCACTGATGGAATCTCTGGTGTGGTGAGACAGCCACACTCTCGGGTAGTCAGACTAACTTCCAAGCATTTCTATAAACAACGGAAGTGCACGACAGAGTTCAAGGTCAGTCTGTGCTAAGGGGCCTTCCTCTGTGAATTTTTTCTCCGTTACCATAGCAACAATACCGATAAATCTTTATCAAACCTAGTATACGATTAATCGCAAACGAAATACTATCCAAGACTGAAAATTCATTTGGACTGAAAATTCTAACAGATTTTACTGTTTTTTAAGATATTAAATATTTAGCGATTTTTTACGTCATATCAATAATTTCTTCCGGTTATTTAAGACAGAATACATTCATTTTGATAACCAATTGATAATAGGAATCGTTACGGTTTGCACGACATTGAAACAGATAGAAATAGATATAGGGTTGGTTTAAAAGTCAGGCAAAAAAAAAAAAAAAAAGAAACAAGTTTGGTTCGCATAATATTCAATAAGGTAGACATAGGTTTCATTTGTTGAAAATGCAAACAATTAGATTTGTTTTGTACGAAAGGCGAAAAGGTAGTCTAAATTTTAATTTGTATGAGAGTGAAAAATGTATATACAACCTTGCTTTTCACAAAGGTACGGTTTAAATGCGAATCTTTAAACAGACATAAGTTTGATTTGCACGAAAGTTATCTAGACCTTATCGTTATTTGCCTGAGATTCAAAAAGGTGTACAGAGTTTTGTCTTTCATGGGAAGCAGAAAAGTAAACGTATGTTTTGTTTGAACGAGACCAAAAAAGGTAGCCATTGGTTTACATTGATCGGCAGTCGAAGAGGTAAAGTTAATTAAGTGAAGTAAATAAGTTGCCCCTTTCTGGGGAAGTCTTACACCTGTTCACGGAGATGCTTCCGATGCATACAGCTTAGAAGGCGCAATATCTGATGGAAGCAAAGAGGCAAACGTATCAGAAGCGAATATTGCAGAAGTTAAATAGGAAAAATGGTAGTTCAGTAGCTGGATGCACAGCAGACTAATGTAAATCTAGTGATAAGATATTAGAAATATTTGGAACGGTTTGGAAAACATTTGCCAAATGCCATGGCGAAATATTAATATCTTAACGAATAATTTGTACCGATGGAATGTCGCCAAATAATTTCGCGAAATGTTTAGCCTTCAATAAAATTCTTGAAAGACTAATTGCATACCTTGGTACGGCATCAAGTATATTTACCAAAACTTCATGCTTAAATCAAAATGATTTATTGAAATAATTTACACGTCTCCATTACTAGTGTCTAACGTACAAGATGGCAAAAAATAATCCCAAGGCAGTTTTTGAAAAGGTAATGTTGATTAAACTTTAGTTCTATAAAGTTACATGTTTACTTGTTTACTCCAATTTACAGCCTGAAAACAAACAAAAAACAACAAACATATCTTCTTCTATGTGACAAACTTCACAGCGTTGGCAATCACGGCTCTCCGCAATTTCCTCTCATTTTAGCTCTTAAATTTTGTGTTTTTGATATATTTTTAAAACATTTGTCCTCCATTCATTTACTCGAATTCGTTAGGTAGATTATGCGTTGTATTCCTCTGTCACTCTCTCTTGTGAGTATCAAATTTTCCAAGCCCACTTTCATCATTATGAGCTCTAGAAATTTCAGCCATCTCTTTTCGATGTTAAGTGTCTTTTTTATTTCCATTTTCTCAAAACTTCGTCGTTGCGTTCATGTTACGTGTATGCTATTCTCAGCATCCTTCTGTAGAACCACATTCCTTCAAGTCTCTTCTTTGTCCTTGAGGAGATTGTCCAGATCGCCATATTGAAAACCCAACCAAGAAGTGAATAAGGCAAGACGAACGAACAAGCGACATGCCGTAACACAAACATAGATGATAAATCCAAGGTTAAAATTACTTCTCGCATTTCAAACGATTCTAAATGTATTAGAAAATAATTATCCTAATGGAAGTTTGAGTGAAAATTTTTGGAGTGCTTGACACGCCTCTGAAAATCAAGACTAAAATATTTGGAGCCCTTGGATATGGAAAATGATTTACAGAAATAAAATGAGGAGAATAAATGATTTGTTGGGTTTGAAACGGTCCTATACTTTCATAATTTAAAGATTAATAGCAAATTCTTTGTCTAAATGAAGATCCGATGTTAAATCTTTAGCGTGATGCGAATGAATCCAAAGACATTTTCAAGTAGACAAGGTGAGATTAAAATCCGAGAATTAATTTTGTAGAACTTCGAATGGTGCCAACAATATTTATTTATATATAGGCTAAGTGAGAAGCCATAGATAGATGAATCACTGCTGTGCTTGCAATGACTGCGTGTACATTTGCTGAGACAATGCAAGATGAAAATCCAAGATGGATTTATTTACATACTTGCAGTTGCAGAGGAGTCATTTGCAAAAAGAGAAGGATGAACAAAAAAATAAAGATAACTGATTTGGACCGCTTGGAACCGAGCCGAAGATATTCGCGTAAAGGCAAGACTATATGAAAATCCGAGTATGATTTATTTCGGGCGTTTAGAACGGCACCCAAGTTATTGGCAAGATGTCAAGGCTAAATGAAAATCCGTGGATTTATTATCTGGTGCGTTTGGAACGGCGCCGAAATTATTTATAAAAATCCAAGACTTATTGAATATCTGAGGATACATTATTGTTTCACTTGGAATAGCTTCGAAAACAATTGCAAAAAGGCAAGACTAAATGAAAATCCGAGAATAAATTATTAGAAACCTTGGATCGGCGCCGAAGACATTTGCAAAAAGCTAACGTTAAATGAAAATCGTATAGATATTTGCAACGTCTGGAATAGCAGATAATCTATCCGGAAAATACTATGCTCAACAGAAATCGGAGAATATATTTGGGTAGCATGGAACGGCGTCGAAGACATTTGGGGAAAAAAAAGGCAATGTTCAAGAAATATCCGTTTGATGAAGTATTGGGGCGCTTGAAACGGCACTGAAAACATTTCGAAGAAGCCACTCTTACCTAATAACAACATGAAAACACACTGGAATAATAGATGCCAAAGACATTTAAAAAAATATGGCAGCAGGAATATCCAAATACAGATTATTTGAACGCTTGGAATAACATCGAAAGTCTATTCAAAAAGAATAAAAAGAAAAAAATACGTCTATTTTCAGACTTACTTGTATTGTTTGTTCTAAAAGTCATCACACAATAATTCTTCTTGTTTCTGCGTAAGGAAGAAAGTGCGTTACATCCTGTCTTTTGCTTAGGTAAATAATAGACCATTCATTTTGATTGTGAGAAAAGAGGAAAGGAAAATACACACTGAAGATGCTGTCTGCTTTTTTAAAGAAAGATAAAGCGTGCATGAGAAAAATAAACAACCCAACATTAATAACATGATATCAAATGTAGGGACAAACATAAATATATTTCAATAAACAATAAAAATAAGAAAAGTAGTCACATCAGCACGTGGGAACGCAATATCTGACAAACCGGTATAGCACAAAAACTCCCCAAAAGTATTTGATAACGGTTAACGATATACCGCAATATACTGGACATTTTATATCTAAATATATTATATCTAAATATATTATTTATACACGCCCTCTCCTTGATAATGGGAACATTTACCATTATATTTCAGCATACCTTCAAACTATATTTTATGACATCTATTTATCTCCCTCTATCTCGTAAACTCCTAAGTAAATTTTGAAACAGTGGATCAATGAATATTAACCCCACATGCAATAGAAGAAGAAATTCTGAGTGTTTTCTTGTAGTGAAATGTATGTCTAAAAACGTGGTATCTGAGGCAACCAATTTCCCCGAAGAAAATATAGGCATGAAGCAGAACTACATTGGAATTTTTGCGGGGAATTGGAAACAAAGATTATATAATCGCAGGCATACCTTCAACAACAGGTCTTTTAAAAACCAAACAGCTTTATCGAAATAATATTGGGATCTTATTGACAAAGGGTCTCACACGGCATTTGGAGTGGAAATTCATATCCAGAGCCAATACCCCTAAGAACTTCAGGGACCGCTGCAACTATGTCTTTTGGAGAAAATACTTATATCAAAATATAAAGGCCAGGAAAAATTACTGAACCTTTGAATTGAACTAAAAAACAAATGCAGGCACAAACATCGACTGAAAGTATAGAAGAACTCTTTGCCCTGTTTTATATATCTTTCAGTCTGTATATTCATTGACTTAATGCTGTTACAATTGCTCACGGGAATATGCTTATTATATTCTGTCACTATTATATGGTGTATATATATGTGTGTATGTATGTATTATGCATAATATGCATACTAATTAGTGCATATATGTAGTGAAATGTATTTACAAGTTATATATATATATATATATATGTGTGTGTATGTAGTATGTCTGTGCAATATGTATATGTATTTTTTATTATACATATGTTTATAGTTTTATGGGGTGTGTATATATATATATATATATATATATATATATATATATATGAACTTTTATTTTTGCATATATAAACTTTTTATGAATGGTATTGAATTTGTTTATAGATG
>CAHIKZ030004753.1:1492500-1507500 GCA_903632075.3 Acanthosepion pharaonis | reverse complement strand
CGGATTCTTTCGTGCCTAGTAAGCCCTTGTACCTTAGTGCTGCGGACCCCAACCACTACACCGTGGACCGATACCGTGCCGTGGACCATTTGATACCGGTTCGCGGACCATTTGTTACTGGGACGTGGACCATTAGTTACTGGGACGTGGACCCTTTGTTACTGGGATGTGGACCATTAGTTACTAGGACGTGGACCCATTGTTACTGGGACGTGAACCATTTGTTACTGGGACTTGAACCATTTGTTACTGGGACGTGGACCCTTTGTTACTGGGATGTGGACCATTTGTTACTGGGACGTGGACCCTTTGTTACTGGGATGTGGACCATTTGTTACTGGGGCGTGGACCATTTGTTACTGAGACGTGGACCATTTGTTACTGGGACGTGAACCATTAGTTACTGGGAAGTGGACCATTTGTTACTCGCCGCAAAGAAAGAATTAACACGTTTATTTTTTTTTTCATTTTATTTACTACCGTGGTCATGTTTATTGTTTTTGTTAAGCGTGTAAGCGACTGCGATACCGATTCCTCCCCGTAACCAATCTGTGGAAATATTGTCTTGCATGCCATCAGTTCGTGGCGAAAAAAAATTTGGATACTTCTGTCTTAGAGGGTTTCTTACCTTTCTTGTGGTGAAAAGATTAAAAGAAATAATTATTATTAATTCTATTCTCAGTAGGAATATATCTTCGGAGCTTAAAGGTATCAACGAAATCAGACAGGTTCTCATACAACGAGTTCAAATCTCGTTGTATGTTATTACATTACCTCGGGTTCGTTTTGTATACCTGGAGGTCGTAAAGTGTAAAAACAGCCTGGGAATTGTGATGAAAATTAAACGATTCAAAGCAACTGAGGAAAAGTGTCAAAAACATTTAGACATGTTCGCGCATACGCACGGACACAAGTTTCCTTTTCTGATGTTTGGACGAATGTGTGGTAAACATGCCAGGTAAAGCTCATTATAATTGTTCATTTCAGCAGTGCATTTGAAGGTTTAGATTCAGAATCGATTCTGCGCAGTGAATTGTAAACCCGCGCGTCTATCTATAAACGTCACTAAAGGTGTTATATTTATTACGTATTACTCGTTTGCGTGAAGCATGGTACTAGGGAATAGTTTACCCAAAAGAGTCTAACGAACCCCTGTACAGTTTGTGTTCAGAGTCAATGTTTTATAAAAAGTATTTAGAAAATTATTCATACATGTGTCTTTAGCAATATATATTAATGGAAATTTTTATGTATGGATGAAGTACTACAAAAGTAGAACTGATAATACCACCCGAAAGCATCTTGTATTAAAGGCAAAAACACAGAGGCTCACACACACACACACACAAGCGAGCGCGCGAACACAAACACACACATTATATATATATATATATATATATATATATATATATATATATATATATATATATATATACCTATATATATATATATATATATATATATATATATATATATATATATATATATATATATATATATATATATATATATATATATATATATATATATATATATATATATATATAATCAGGTGTAGTATATATATGAATAGAGGCTAATGGATTGGAGGAATCGGAGGGCGGTGTTTGAACTCCATTCGAATCCATTATTTTCACTTACGTACTATACCCTTGGGAAAGGTATTAATCCTCTTCCTCTGGCTATGGGCAAATAGCAGGTGAAACTCTGATCTATAGCCTTGGATGGCAACTTGTCTAGGAGAAGGACAACTCTGAATTCAAATGGTCGTTTGGGGACGTTGTCGCCCGTAGTGAACCAGGTCTTTGTATTCGGGCCTTCAAAAAGTGTGGTTGGTTCTGCACAAAGTCTTCACCACTATAATCGAAACATATGTGCTGGTGTCTGGCAGGTCTGTTCCTAGGAATTGAGCTGCTTGACGCTCATACGTCGAATACGACGGGAGAGTCCAGCAGGCTCACACACACACACACACACACACGCACACACACACACACACATATATATATATTATATTATAATTATTTTTAAAATGTATGATTCCTTCGCATAAAGTAAAAATTAAAAAAATATAATTTAGGCTCTACATTTGTATCGATCAGTGTTTTTAAAAATAAAAACAAAAATACTAAAGAACTTCGGATTATTTACCTAACGAGTTCTTTTTTATTATATATATATATATATATATATATATATATATATATATATTTATATATATATATACTCTTCTTTAAAACTGGAATTAAGATACCTTTAGTTCATGACCATTTTTCACCTATGAATTTTAATTTTAGAATTTACAGTATTATTGTAGAGTATCCCTATACAAGCTGATAGTGTGAAAAATACTGAGAATTTTAAAATTAAAATTCGCAGATGAAAATGGTCATTAACTAAATGTATCTTAATTCCAATTGTAAAGAATATTTTGTTCTGTTTAATGAAAATAAACATTGAGCGCTCTTTGTGAGTCAGTTTTAAAATAATTCAAATTCTATGTTGTGCTAACAGGACTCGCCTGGATTATACCAACTGATTACTACCTGTATGCATGCATAACCCTAACCCTTACCATACCCACACCCGACTTTCCTCTTAGAACTGAGGCCCTATTGAGTGTGTTACACATAACCCCGTCTTTGGTATTGGGCGTTATCTCCAATTTAGACCCCAACAAGGTTAGTGGTGGAGATGGGATACCAGCCATTGTCTTAACGAAATGCGCGCCTGAACTGGCGCCCGCCCTTTCTAAACTATACAACTACTGCCTCAAGTAAGCTTGTTTTCCTGACTGCTGGAAGTCCTCTTCGATTGTTCTTGTCTTCAAGAACTCTGGCGACTCCTCTGACGCTTCTAACTATCGTCCTATTAGTCTCCTACCCCTCTTCGGCAAAGTCTTCGAAACCCTAATCAATACCGAGGTGGTTAACCACCTCACATCCCATGATCTGCTCTCAGACAAGCAATATGGCTTCCGCTTTGCCAGATCTACAGCTGATGTGCTTACGGCCATCACTGAAACTGTCTACCGAGCTATTCAAAATAACGGGGAAGCTCGTGCCCTAGCCCTAGACATCTCCAAAGCATTTGATAGGGTTTGGCATGCCGGCCTTCTTCGCAAGCTCCAGGGTTATGGCATTACGGGTCGGTTGTTTGACCTAATACAATCATTCTTGTCAAACCGTGAATTGAAGGTCGTTCTCAACGGATTCTCCTCCAGTTCCTATCCCACGAACGCAGGTGTTCCTCAAGGCTCCATCCTAGGCCACACTCTATTCCTTATCTACATAAATGACCTTCCTGACGCCATAAATTCCCAAATTGGCATCTACGAGGATGACACCACAATTTATTTCTGCCTCAAAAACAAATCTAGTGTCACTGACAAAATTAACATGGCAGTGCGTCTCGAAAAGGACCTCCAATCGGTTGTGAACTGGCGCAGGAATTGGATGGTCAACTTTAATGCTTCAAAAACAAAACTGCTCACTATTAATCACCACAGAGATCCTTCCCTGCACTCCATTAGAATGTCTGACGCTCAACTTCTCGAGAGCACCTCTCTACGGCTGCTCGGTCTCACGTTGACTACTGACCTGAGATGGAACAAATACATTGAGTCAATTGCTTCGTCCACCGCAAGGAAAGTTGGCTCACTGTGCCGCGCCAGGAAATGTTTCTCCCCGGAATCGATCCACCAGATCTACAAATCAACAATTCGCCCTTGCATGGAGTATTGCTACCATATATGGTCTGGAGCCCCTTCTGTTTTCCTCGGGGTTCTTGATAGGCTCCAGAGGCGGATATCCAATATAATTGGCCCTGATCTGGCATCTTGTCTACAGTCAATCTCTCACAGACGCGCCGTCGCCTCTCTCTGTCTGTTTTACAAATACTTTCATGGCAATTACTCCGAGGAGCTGCATTCGCTGGTTCCCAGACTTCATGAGTTCAAGCGCCCTACGAGGCTGGCATCCCGCTCTCGCCCCTTCACTGTCGAAACTCCTAAATGTAGCCGTCTCTTTTACGCCAATAGCTTCATGTCTCACACCTCTCGCCTGTGGAACTCCCTTCCCTATTCCAGTTTACCTGAGCGCTATAATCTCCAGCTATTCAAATGTAATGTCAATCGACATCTCCAGTTGCCATGATCCATCCACTACCCTTCTCATCCCTTCTTCTATCACTCCTATCTGATCTTGGACCAAATTTTCTGTAACCCCTTGCGTCCTAGTGGCTTCCCGCCTTGCTTGGGGTGAAACACTTATTATATATATATATATATATATATATATATATATATATATATATATGAGCCGCTTATTTATAAGCGGTTTGCATACAGTGTGTATAAGTATATGTATATATTTTTTTCATATAAAAAAGGTGAATTGTAAATAGACACTAATTTAATCTAGAATGAGGACTCAAAACTTTATCCTGATTAGTATATATATATATATATATATATATATATATATATATATATATATATATATATATATACAAGTATATAATTGGTATATACGGAATGAATTCCAATAACCAACAATTACTATTCTTAAAAGAGTGCTCAATACAAAGTAGAGCAGATATAATTATTTTTTATAAAAAAAAAATTATAACATAAGCATGTTATAAAATCAGTACAAAAATAGCCATTTTGTTTCAACACACTCTGTGTCTTATCAAGTGATGATGTTTTATTTTCAACATCATCACTTGATAAGACACAGAGTGTGTTTCAACAAAATGGCTATTTTGTACTGATTTTATAACATGCTTATGTTATAATTTTTTTTATATAAAAATAATTATATATATATATATATATATATGTGTGTGTGTGTGTGTGTGTGTGTGTGTGTGTGTTACATACATCTTAGTTATTCCTATTGGATTTACTAAGAACATTTAGCTTATTTTTCTTTAGTAGGCGTGTCTAGGTCAAAAGTATATATTTTTATAGGTTTAGAATTACATAAATAAAGTTGATATTGAAAAGCAATAAAATTATTAGAATCGAAGTAAGAATAGGTGTGAAAAGAAATGTCCATTTTGGGGACCTACTTCCACCAAATATTGCAAGTCCTAGTTGGCTCAAAACCTTAAACATCTGAATTGCATTTAAACAAAGGAAACCTCCCGGGACAGTGAGAAAGAAAAAATCATCCTGATAATTGCGGGAAGATCATGGGCAGGATGAACCTGATATGCTTGCAACTGTGATTGATCGATTACTCGTACACGTCAGATATCTGATTTCAGTTAAATTATGTGACTAGAAAAAAATATTTAAAGTGAATAAATTTCGCCCGGAAAATAGTCATATCAGCAGACATGTGAAAGGATTCTTGAATCATGTTTTTGGGGTAAGCGTTCTATCGAGGAGTTATTTTTTGTTTATTCTTTTAAATTATGTGAATATTATCATGTATTAATGTCTAAAGAATTCCCATGCACTCTGATAGCGTTGAAAGCGATGAGGTGACATCCTGACGCATAAATTGTAAAGAACGTTCTTTTTCATTTATTTCATGTAAATTATATTCTTGAATTCGGTTAGCATCAAGCGCAAAAAGATTTATAATCTGTTTGCCATATTGTCACATTTTCAATGTATTTTCATTTTTCAAACTTTTCTATATATATATATATATATATATATATATATATATATATATATATATATCTTTGTGTGTTTGTGTGAGTGTGTGTATGAGTATGTCGCTCTGCGTGTGTCTCTCTGTGAGTGAAATTTCTTTACATTTAAGGTGTTTAATGTTCCATATTAACCACCTAAGAATATAATAATTATTATAAGGAAGATAGCTTTAGTAGATATAAAGAATCTGTAAATACAATGATTTCTTTGCCAGCACTATTCTTTCTATGTTTATCTGTCTATTTATCCATATCTATCTATCTATCTATCTATATATATATATATATATATATATATATATATATATACTTTATTTAATTGTTTGACCCACTTGTCAGGCGTATATTGAGCAGTCTTCACCTATCAATATAGCAAATTTTAACAATACACGCACTCCCACACCGATCCACAAACTCACAAAAATCCCCTATATATATATATATATATATATATATATATATATATATTTATATATATATATATATATATATATATATATATATATATATATATATATACAGTGTATCACAAAAGTGAGTACACCCCTCACATTTCTTCAAATATTTAAGTATATCTCTTCATGGGACAGCACTGAAAAAATTACCTTTTGACACAATGAAAAGTAGTCTGTCTGCAGCCTATATAACAGAGTTAATTCCTTTTCCCCCTCAAAATAACTCAAAATATAGCCATTAAAAGCTAAATCTCTGGCAACAAAGGTGAGTACACCCCTAAGAAACTACACCCCTAAAAAGTGAGTACACCCCTAAGAAACTACACCCCTAAATGTCTAAATTGAGTACTGCTTTTCATTTTCCCTCCAAAATGTCATGTGACTCATTAGTGTAACTATGCCCATGTGTTCATGGGGAGTTGGTATATTCAAATTTGTAGTGCAGCTCTACCACTCTCTCTTACCGGTCACTGAAAGTTCCAACTTGGCACCACATGGCAAAGAACTCTCTGAGGATCTTAAAAAACGTATTGTTGCACTACATAAAGATGGCCAAGGCTACAAGAAGATTGCCAACACCCTGAAACCGAGCTGCAGCACAGTGGCTAAGAACATCCAGCATTTTAAAAGAGCAGGGTCCACTCAGAACAGGCCTCGGGTAGGTCGTCCAAAGAAGCTGAGTGCACGTGCTGAGCGTCACATCCAAATGCTTTCTTGGAAAGATCGGCTACGAGTGCTGTTAGCATTGCTGCAGAGATTAAAGAGATTAGGATTCAGCCTGTTAGTGTTCAGACCATACGCAGCACACTACATCAAATTGGTGTGCATGGCTGTCACCCCAGGAGGAAGCCTCTTCTGAAGGCAATACACAAGAAAGCCCGCAAACATTAATTAAACGAAAACCGTTCCGTGTGCCTTCTATGGCTATTGAATGAGCTATGAAATCGGACCAGTGGGGGCGGAGGATTTGCTTAGACTCACACATAGACTGTACTCACTCACTCACTCACTCACTCACTCTCTCTCTCTCTCTCATATATATATATATATATATATATATGAAGTGTTATGACTTATTTTCATTGGTTTATGTGCTTGCTAATCTCTGCTCATGCAAAAATTTTTATATCTCTATAATTTCTTTTATTCTCCCTACGATATTGAAAGGTTTTTCTTCACTTTCCTCCACTCTTGAGTCCGGAAACTCATAATTGTACATTTCTTTTTAGGTTTCATATCCCACTAGAAAATTCGGAATGGAACAAGAACAAGATATTTTTTTCCTTCTGGTTTTGATTTTTTGCTGCAACGTTCACGTCGATGAGTTGCCTTTTGAGTTAGAACCATGAAGTGAACAAAATCAGAGGCCAGGTTGTTCCCGTGTATCAGAAGAATTAATTTCGCTTTCTTTACATGCTCTATTCTATATCAGTTAATAGTCGCTAGTTGCTATCTTTCTGTTTCGTCATGATGTTCTTTTGGCATCACATCTTTTCTTTTTCAGACATTTTTTCTTTTCATTTGTAACAAATAATATTTGATAAATTCTGTTCTCTATTATTCCTTTCTCTCCTCCTCCTCCTCCACTTGGTTTCATTTCTTTCTTTCTTTCTTTCTTTTTTCGTTCTTTCTTTCTTTGTTTCTTTGTTTCTTTCTTTCTTATTTAGTTTTCTATCCCCACCAGTACCATTCTTTATTCATTCGCTTCAATCGGCTTTCATTCTTTTCTTGTTAACGTCTCTCCTTCCATTTTATCGGTTAATTGTTGTTTACCAAAGCTTTTCCATCTTATTGTTTCTGTGATTCTCTCCGATTTACACACACACGGGCACACATAAAGAATTGAATGAAAGAAACCATACATTGTCTACAATATATCAATAGTTAACATTTCATGCCGTAAATTCATTCCCTGCTTCAACGAATCCTTTTCACAGCAAATACACCGTAACTGTGAGTTTGGGTTTGTCTAAATTAACCTTATATATGTTGAAAAGCTAACAGCACGATTTATTTCTCAAAATCTGAACAAATGGATTCCTTTCTCGGTCTAGCCGTGACCTTTTCAGCAGCATTTCGTATATCTTTCCATGTCCCTTTCTACGGCAAGTGTATCTTGTAAACCAATTTACCGTTTCCTGGTGTTTAATTCGCAGTTGATGGCGAAATGTTATAGTTTCTTTTTTATGATGATCTTTGCAAATAAAATAGAATATTAAACAATAAGATATAATATATGAAAAAATATATAATATATAAGAAATAGAATAACATAAGATAAAAATGTATTTCGGGTAATAACCGTCTTGAATTATTATTAGATTTTCATGTAAATCAAATATGCAAGCGTAGTAATTTAGAAATTTATCTTTTTACCTCACTATTGTAGCCTTGCGTATGACTTGACGTTTGAAAAATATCTGGTTAGTGGTTAAAGGGATTCATATCTCACAATATTCCTCGTTTGTTTGTTTGTTTTTTTAGTGGCATATCAACTCCTTCTGGGTCATTTAATGTCGAAATTTAATTTTCTTTGGAGTATCAGTATTTTTTTACAAAAATGTATAGCTGGTAATTTGTTTTAAATTCATTGCTAAAAATCTTCTTTCTTTTACAAAAATGTATTACTGGTTATATTTTTCTTTTACAAAAACATATTGTTGGTAATATATAAACCTTTTTTCTTTTACAAAAATTGTATTACTGGTTATATTTTTCTTTTACAAAAATATATTGTTGGTAATATATAAACCTTTTTTCTTTTACAAAAATGTATTACTGGTTATATTTTTCTTTTACAAAAACATTGTTGGTAATATATAAACCTTTTTTCTTTTACAAAAATGTATTATTGGTTATATTTTTCTTTTACAAAAGTATATTGCTGCTAATATATGAATCTTTTTTTTCTTTTACAAAAATGTATTACCGGTTATATTTTTCTGTTATTATTTAAGCTTTAAGCATGGAATAATACAACACAAAATGTACGTTAACAAAATGTATTGAAACAAAGAATGGTACACAATATTTACAGTTATTTGGTATATTCTTGGGAAGACTGTTTCCTTTTTTAAATCGCAGTCAGGCAGAGTCTCTGGATTCAATTTCTTAATCTCTACTATCTTCCCGTCTTCCGGTACCAACCCATATTTATATGGTCAGTAGTCCGCTTATGTAAATTAGGTGTATCATACACAACAGTTATAAAAATATATTGTTGGTAATATATAAACTTTTTTTCTTTTACAAAAATGTATTCCCGGTTATACTTTTCTATTACAAAAATATATTGCTGGTAATATATAAATCTATTTTTTTTTTATAAAAATATATTATCTCTTATATTTTTCTTTTAGAAAAATATATTGCTGTTAATATTTATTTTTACGAAATGTGTTTCTAGTAATATATTTAACGAAAATGAATTAAAAGTAATCTTTTTATGTTTAACAAGAATGTATTCTGGTAATATTTTCTTATAAAAATGTATTGCTGGTAATTTTTTTTTTACAAATATGTGTTGCTGGTACTATTGTTCATTTTTTTTTGCAAAAATATATTGCAGGTAATATTTTATTTAAAAAAATAAATTACTGTTAATATTTTTAAAAAGTTTATTGATGGTAATATCCTTTTACAAAATACATTGCTGGTAATATCTTTTACAAAAATAATTGCTGATAATATGCTTTTTTTACAAAAATGAATTGCTTGTAAGATTTTTCTTATCAAAATATATTGCGGTTAGTATTGTTCTTTTACAAAAATATATTGTTGGTCTATAGTTTCCTTTTTCACAAAAATATATTGCTATTAATGTTTTTTACAAAAATTTATGCTGGTAAATGATTACGAAAAATGAGTTTCTGATATTTTTATATTTTCATAGTATTTTCAGACCAGTTTGGTGCGGTGGGGGTCACGATTTGCCCATAACTGGGACCATAACAGGTGATCCACGTTCTACATAAGGTAAATCCAGGATTTCGAATGCTGATTATAAAAATGCAGGTTTTATTTTTTTCTCGGAAAAAAAGATTGGTTCGGCATAGTCATCTACTTCACCGGACTACTTTGTGGACATCGGCGTGGTGTAATGGTTAGCAAAACTTTTCTAGCTAGAACGATTACGACAATTTTGGTCGTCCCTCGGTGGTCCATACTTTCGGGCTTGTGCCATATCTAGGCTATGCGGTAAATCGCTATGTCATACTAATTTGAAATTCCATGTATACCTATTTGAATAGAGAGTGAATGAAAGAGAAACATGCAGAAAGTATAATAGACAGACAAACAGCTTGATAGATAGAATAACTGATATAATGGATTAACCTGTCACCCCCATTAGTGACGGCACTATAGGTGGTAACCGCCTATAAGTATCCGTTAGGACAGCGGACAGAAGAGTCAAGCTGCGGCCTTGTCTCTCGTTTTGTTCGACTCTGTTCCGTGCTTGACCGCATTACTGACGCATGTGGATTACTTTTGCTTGTTACGACTAACACCGTTCTGTTAAGTTCAAATTTATTTTATTGTTAACGTTCTTTTATTGACTTTTGCCTGGAAACTTTTTTGATTTTTTTTTCTTCTTCGTTTCTTTTTCAATTTATTACATTCTTATTTCTAATTTTTCCTTTTATTTTTTATTTTTTACATTAAAGTCTCCTTTTTAATTAACTTTTTTAATTTACTAAACTCCGCTCCCACAGTTTATCTGTTTAGTTGTCATCAGACTTGACTTTTCTTTAGTTCAAATTACGACGTTTTAATTGTTACGTGTTATTTCCTTCTTTATTTTATTTTCCTTTTAAATAATCTTTAAGTGTACTATTCTTTTGTTTTTTTCTGTTTTCGTAATTGTTCTAATTGTTTGTGTTTAGCTAGTCTAACTTGTCTGTTTCCTGTATTTGTTTATTGGCAAGCTTTTTTTTTTTTTTTTTTTTGGGGCCATCTTGATTTTGTATTCGTATAACTTGGCAAGTCTTTATTTTTTTAGCGGCCATCTTGATTTTCTTTAGTTAATACGTATTGTTTTGCATTCGTGTCTGTAACTTATCTTTTTGCTTATTGGCAAGCCTTTATTTTTAGCGGCCATCTTGTTTTATTTGTTATGTGGTATTACTTTATATTTTTTCTTATTTTGAGTAATTTATTGTTTTGTAGAACGTTTGTTTTGAACTGTTCTATTACGTTTTAATTTTGTGCATATTTTTTTTGTTTCTGACCAATTGTTCACGTTTTTATTTTGTGCTTTTCTTTTTTACCGTATTTTGTAACCGTCATTTGTTTGTCATTTCAAATTGGTTTGTTTCGATGCTTGGCGAATTTTACTTTAATTTTTTTTCCGTCGCCTATAGACGACCTTTGTTTCTTACCGCTCTTCCCCTTCCCTTCCCGTTGTTTAAATCCTAAAAGTGGAGAAAAAATATCCCGTCCTTCCTTATTAAAAGGAAGAAACTTTTTATGGCCGGGGTGAAGAGGTCATTAAAGAAACATTTATTTTCTGTAAAAAAACACCCGCCAAATAAGGATGACCCTGAGCAGTACCCAGTTTTACCAAATATACCTTCAAATGAGGAAATCGTCCAAGCTTTAAAAATGCTACTAAGTTATCGGAGGCTGAAAATAGCCAAAATGCAGAAGCCAATAATGGCCAGGAAAAAGACAAGTCAAGTGAGAATGCAGAAGCCGGGGAATCGCCTTCTTGCTGGAAGTCCCCCCTTAGTGTATCATCGGAGTTAATTGTATTGCGGAGTTCTTGGAGCGAGCTAAGAGTTACGCCCACCTTATCGTAGAAGGTGAACACTTAGTGGTCACCAAAGAATTAGCAAACATTGAAAAAAGAATAGTGTCGGTCTTCGTCGTGGACAAGCGTTCACGCAAAGTTTGTCGCTCGACGAAAGACAATGATAAAATCAGTGGAGTCCTTGGGGCTCAAGACCCACAGAATCGGTAAGGGAGCCGGCTATTTCATGTGGGACGTATTGCTACCCACGCCGTGTTGCTGCTTCAAGTTGTGTATTGATAACCAAAGAACATATATTACGCACAGAACATGACAGCCGAAAAGGGACAGTGTTACAATATACGAGGTCCCTCCTCTGGTTATCGGGTAACACCTGGCTGCTTTCTTAACGCAGTATGGCGATATACTAGGCGTTTCCTGCGATAGCCTGAACGGGGGTGGGTGGAGTTTCGAAAAATTATTAGACCGAAAAGCCTTCCTCTCCATCCCCAACTGTCTGGAAACAGTGAGGTCATTGTGACCGGCCGTAAACCGATATGTTGTAAATGCAGAGAGATTGGTCACCTCTCCTCTTCCTGTCCAGAGAAGAAAGCCTCTGGAAGTCAAGGTTCAGTTAACCAAAATCCCACTCTGACCGCTTCCTTACATACCGCCTCCCCTGTAATGGGCGTGCCAGCTTCCGGGACAGGTACGGCTATACTCCCGGTTGGCGCAACATCTAAGCCCACATTCCCCAAAGAGCCTTCGCCCGCTGCTTTTGCAGTTGTGGAGAAAGGGGAGGGAGAATGGCTGGTTGCTGGTAAGGCCACAAGGAAGCGCCAGACAGCGGGTCCTCAGCCCCATGAAGCCCCAAGGGCGAAAGGCACACACAGCCCCACACCCTCTGGCGACGTTAAGGGCAATGCCCCGGCCTCAAAACAACTTTTTAAGGAACAACAAAAAAAGTATGACCCGGGTTATGAAAAATCGGAAAGATTAAGGAATACAAAAAAAAAATTAGACCTTCAGAAACAGACCCTGCCAAAATCTACTCCTTCAACGTCCGCTGTTCCATCGACACTGTTACCCAAGAAACAACCTTTCCCCCTGGAAACACCTAAACCAGTTCCCCTCGGCAGAAATCCCAGCCCTTACCGACAAAAATCCGGCTACAGCCCTCTTCATAATCCCTGCCCTTTCCCCGTTAAAAAAAGATCATCCTATACCTCTCTTCATGCTCCCAGTCCTTCCCTAGTTAAACAAAGATCCACCTACACCCCTCTTCACACCAAGATTTCTAGCAACCAGCTTTTACTAATGCAACAGCGGGAATTGTTGGAGTCTGTGGTTGGGGATAAGTGGTGGGATTCGTTGAAATCAAAACTTAGGTCTTTTGCTGCTGATTTTAGTCGACGACTCAATATAGCAAGGTTAGCAGCGCAAAAGTCTGGTGAGGAAAAAAGTTGATCGGGCGATAAAATCCCGTGTTAGTGGGGACGTAGCCGTAGCTAAGGCAGAGCTGGTCTCCTTGCTTATCAAGAAGGATCAAGCTCTGGTAGTTAGAGCTAGGCTAAAAAGAATGTCTCGCGAGGCTAAGAATATGTCTGCTTCATTGCGTGCAGAGGAAGCTCGTAGGGTATCTAGTCAGCATATCTCGTGCATCACATTGCCGGACAAGTGGACTGTGAATACAGACACAGGCATTTGTGAGGATTTCCGTGACTACTTTCAGCAGCTTTTTACCAGGGAGCCCGGTCTAAGTGCCGCTCAATTCGATGCCTATTTAGCCAACTTTCCACACCTTGATGCGACTGGGTGCGAGGGTCCCATAACAGTCTGAGATATGGGATGCGCTGAAGCAGGTTGGCCTGGACAAGACTCCGGGATTAGATGGTCTTCCCTATGAAATGTACTTGAGGTAGTCGCCCGTCTTTATCCCCTTGCTGACACTGAATTTAAACAACTGGATGAAGCAGGGGTCTATACCTCAACGCTTCACCAGGGGTGTGATCAAGTTGCTTGGCAAGAAGGAAGAAGGTGGGGACGGGGTAGATAATTATCGGCCTTTGACGATGTTAAATACAGAGTTGAAGATTTTAGCCAAGGTCTTAGCCGGCCGTTTGCAGGCTGTCCTTTCTATTCTGATTGGTCCTGAGCAAACTTCTGCCTTGAGGGTCAGGACTATTGAGGACAACCTTCATTTGGTACGCTTGATCATCGAGCAAGTCGACATTGATGCCGCGCTGATCAATTTGAATCTGTCCAATGATTTCGATAGGGTTGACCATCGATTTCTGGAGGCTGTTCTTTCGGCCACCGGTTTCGGGCCTGACTTTCGCACTTGGATCCGACTGATGTATGCGTCACCCGGTGCGCTGGTAGAAGTGAATGGGTTAAGATCGAAACCTTTCATTTTGTCTCGCTCCATTCGTCAAGCATGTCCGCTGTCTCCATTGCTGTAGGTTCTTGCATTGGAACCTTTTCTGCGTATGTTGAAGACGAATCCGATCCTACGCAGAATTTTCTTTACCTGGAGCTACCACCTCGGCCAGGTACTCCGCCTATGTTGATGACGTTTCGGTTCTTGTGTCGAGCAGAGCTGAAATTAACGAAGTCAGCAAATAAATCAAAGTGTATGAGATGGTGATAGGGACCAAGATCAACCGCGATAAGTCTGTTGGCTTACGGCTGGGTTCGTGGAAGGAAGTTTCTCTTCCGGGACCTTTCCTCTGGACGGACGGAACGATCAAGATACTTGGTATCTTGTTCGGTCCCGACCTCCTGTTGGAAATGAATTGGTCGGAAGTGAGAGAGAAGTCCGAGGGCGCAGTTCGTCTCTGAACTCGAAGGAATCTTTCCTTGAAGGGGAGGGCGGGATTATGTGCCTTTCACATCTACCCGATTCTTCTTTACCGACTCTCCGTGCTTCCACTCCCGTCTGACACTTTATTGGCGTTCGTAAGGCTCTTGTTCTCCTTCTTGTGGGGAGGCAAGGCCTCCATGGTTAGTCGCGAGATCTGTTACCTGCATCACTCTGATGGCGGTCTGGGGTGCCTTGTGTTGAGACTCGTCGACATACACTTCGTATTACCTATCTAGACCGGATGTGTATGCAATTAGATGAGAACGGTGAATTCTGGAAAGAAGACG
>CAHIKZ030004753.1:1440000-1487500 GCA_903632075.3 Acanthosepion pharaonis | reverse complement strand
ATATTGCTGTTAGATCTTTTCTGGAAAATAGTGCTATGTATTTAGAGATACGTGATAAAATATAAAGAAGAATCTGCAATATTATTGGTCCAGACCTGGCATCTCAGCTTCTGTAAATGGGCTTCCCTGTGCCTTATCTATCATTATTTTCAGGGTTAAATGTTCTGATGAGGTTTCCTCTTTCGTACGAAGATTTTATGAATGTAAATTCAGTTAAGGGTATTAGCACGTAAGTGTATGATATGGATTCGGATTCCAGTTGAATTCATTACATACGTTTATCTTGGGAAAGGTATCTTCTCCCCCCCAGCTATGGGTAAAATATCAAGACAGACCAGGTTCTCTAGCCTTGGACGGCAACTGGTCTACTGCAGAAAGAAATGGCAACCTACTTCGGGAAAAAAATCTGACTCGTCACTCATGTATCGAAAGATACATGATCGTCTAAGCGTGTATCACGCATGTCATATAACTGACTGAAGCGCAGTTCTAGATTGGAGGCAAAGTATCCTCATTTTGCAGTCGGAAATGCTAGATGAAAGCGTAAAGTCGTTGCTAACAGTTTCTTCTCTAGCACTTCTAGATTTTGAAACTCTTTTACAGCTTCTTGGTTTCCGGTCAAATATGATGATCCCAATAATGTAAATGCAATGTCATTCGTTATCTTCTGTCTTCTTAATTCATCTTCTTTTATTGCTCTCTTTCCTTAATAATGTTTATCTTCTTTCGTAGTGCAACCCCTTGCGTCTTAGAAGTTTTATTGCTTTGCTTACGGGTAACTGATATTTTAAAAAGTCCAATATTATCATTACTATTCTTGCCTTTGTGGCTTCATTTTCAGATTTTAATACTTTCTTACCATGTTTATTATTTATTCCTTAACTCAATACCGTTCTATCTTTCTTCTATTTTGAATTTTTTTTTTCTAGCTTTAATAGTTGTTTATTAGAGTTGATTATATATTCCTTGACTCTATAAAGTCCATCTATCTTTCTTCACTGATTTAAAATTTCTTTTTTCTGTCTATAATACATGTGCATTATTATTTATTATTTATTAATTAACTCAATAAATTCCATCTTTATTTCTTGTCTGTTTTAAATTTCCATTTTTCTGTCTATAATACATGTGCATTATTATTTATTATTTATTAATTAACTCTATAAATTCCATCTATCTTTCTTGTCTGTTTTAAATTTCCATTTTTCTGTCTATAATACATGTGCATTATTATTTATTATTTATTAATTAACTCAATAAATTCCATCTATCTTTCTTGTCTGTTTTAAATTTCCATTTTTCTGTCTATAATACATGTGCATTATTATTTATTATTTATTAATTAACTCAATAAATTCCATCTATCTTTCTTGTCTGTTTTAAATTTCCATTTTTCTGTCTATAATACATGTGCATTATTATTTATTATTTATTAATTAACTCTATAAATTCCATTTTTCTATAATACTTTCTTGTCTGTTTTTTAAATTTCCATTTTTCTGTCTATAATACATGTGCATTATTGCATTATTTATTATTTATTAATTAACTCTATAAATTCCATCTATCTTTCTTGTCTGTTTTAAATTTCCATTTTTCTGTCTATAATACATGTGCATTATTATTTATTATTTATTAATTAACTCTGTATCGTTCTCTATAACTTTTACTCTAGTTTATATTATCTTCTTTTATGGTTTGATAATTTTTTTTTTTGTCTAATTTATCATTGTTTTAATTCATTACTTGAATCTATACCGTTCTCTCTATCGCTATTCCTTGTTTTGAATTTTCAACTTTTCTGTATTTAATATTTGTCTATTATTATTAATCATTTATTTCTTGACTCGACCTTATACCATTTATCTTTCTTCTGTTTTGAATTTCATTGTTTTCTGGATTTAATACTAGTTTGTTATTGTTTATTTATTATTCCTTGAGTCTATATCGTACCCTCTAACTTTCTTCACTGTTTTGAATTTCCTTTTTTAATACTTCTTAATTTTGCTTAATAATGTTTATTATTTATTCCTTGATTCTATATTATTTCCTCTTTACTGTTTTGAATTTCCATCTTGGTGACATTAATACTTGTTTATTTTTGTTTATAAATGTTTATTTTTTATTCCTTGATTGTATATCGTTATATCTTTCTTTTCTTTTTGAATTTAGTACTTTTCTTGCTTTAATACATGCTTATTATTAAGTTTTATTTATTCTCGGTTCTATATTGTTCCCTCCATCTTTCTTCTGTATTTTGATTTTCCTTCATTTCTCTCTTTTATAATTTTTTATTATTTATTACTTGGCTCTATAACGTTCTCGCGATCTTTCTTCTCTGTTTGAATTACTTTCTCTTTTAGGTTTAATAATGTTTATTATTTATTCGTTCACTGTAAATTGTTCCCTGAGTCTTCTCTTTTTGACTTTCGAACTTTTTTAGCTTTAATAATTGTTTATTATTTACTCCTTGACACTATATCGTTCGCTTTATCTCTCACGTCAGCTTTAAAATTTCATTCTTTTCTAATATTAATACTTTTCTAGCATTAAGTCTTTATCCAATGGCGGACACATGACTCAGTAGATAAAAACGTTGGTTAGATTCAGTTAATATACGCAATAACAGCAGTGGTGACACAAAAACATGGGGAGTTGTGTTAAAGGGAAATAACTGAGACATCTGGAAGAGGCATTGGATGTGGAACTAGAACAATCTTCCCCGGTCGACGAAATAAAGGGTTCAGTTCGAAATTCCAGTACCCTGAAGAGAGCTGAAGCGTACGGCGGTCGGAAGGTTGTGAATATGGCAATGAAGATGAGAATAACAGTCCCAATAGTAATGCAAATTGCTTACTATTATTTTTTCATTGAAAAAATATCGTGCCTTCTTTCTTTACTGCTTTGAATTTCCTTCTTTTCTGGCTTTAATACTTGTTTATTATTGTTTATTTATTATTCCTTGGGTCTATATCGTGTCCTCTATCTTTCTTCAAGATTTTGAATTTCCTTCTTTTCTGGCTTTAATAAATTATTAGTGTTTATTTATTATTCCTTTGGTCTATATCGTGTCCTCTATCTTTCTTCACGATTTTGAATTTCATTCTTTTCTGGCTTTAATAATTTATTATTGATTATTTATTATTCCTTTGGTCTATATCGTGTCCTCCATCTTACTTCACTATTTTGAATCTCTTTTTTTCTGGCTTTAATAAATTATTATTGTTTATTTATTATTCCTTGGGTCTATATCGTGTCTTCTTTCTTTCTTCACGATTTTGAATTTCATTCTTTTCTGGCTTTATTTCTTTGTTTTCTTTTTTTTTTCATTCATCCTTTTATCTTCGTAAACCTCTTTCTGTTTTAGTTTTTCTTCCGTTCCCTGTCATTCTTTCCACATACGCTGATTTTTTTTTCTTTTATTTACTTCCCTTTTTTGCACTGATCTTCATTCCTCTTGTTTGTTTTTTAAAACTTATCTTTTGGTCTGTCCTTTAGTCTTTGTTTTCAGGCCTTGCGTGTATTTCCTTTCTTTCTTTCTTCCCGTCTTTCTTTAATTCTTCCCAAATTAGCTTTAAACATTTTTCTTTGTGTTGGATTTATTTACTTCTTTCTTCCCTGTATGAGATTTTTATCTGACAGAGGACACAAAAAAAAAAAAAAAAAAAATCAAGAAAGAAGAAAAGAAAAGAGTTCAGGCAAAGATAGACATAAAAGATGCTAGATTTGATCGAAGAAAAAAAATTGAACAGAATTTGAAAACAATATAAAACAAGAGACAATCAAAGAGAAAGCGTAAAAAAAAAAGAGAAACAATTTAAAACCAAGTGCCTCTAACTTATCATCGGAATTGAAACGTAAAATACGCTGGAAGTTAGCCGCGAAACACTTGCTTTTGATTTTGATCATCGCTACAACATGAAATGTCGACTTTTATTTTGTTTCTATGTTCGGTTAGCGTTTTCTGCCACAAGCATCATTTTCACAAAACGACTTCTCCTCCTGGCATGTTCTTGACTTTTCCCTCTACACCACTTCACCCTCAAACAAGCAGACATCTACGGTGGAATCTTCGGTCATATATACGATTAAATGAACAACGTTCTTTCAAAAGATGGCGGTCATGTAGGCATGCGTAATTTACATACTGAGCCTATTATCAGACCAAGCCAAATCATGAGAGATGACGTTTGCCGAATAAGGGTTGTATATTAAGTTTGGTACAAGGCAAAAAGGGTGACGTATCCGGTAAAGATTAAATTCTATATAAACCAATAATAGCTGGCACAGATTACATTAAATTCTACACAGCAGAGAATTAATGTCTTTCTTTTGTAATTTCTGTTATACCGTTACGATGACGCACATAGTTGCTGGCTAATAAGACTAAAGAACACACTGGAAACGAATTTTTGAATGAAGGATTTAATCACGGGAACAAGAGAATACAGTAGTTCCGTGCAGCAAGTATAGGACTGGAATATGGTACGCTTTTGGGACCCAATTTTGTCCCTGTCCCATGAGGTGACGTTCTAATCGCAGCGGATTGATGAGTCCATGTTTCACCAATAGATGTGGAAATCAATTGGTTTTAATTGCTTTAACATACGTTTATGTCGCCAATTTCCACTTTGTGACATATACACTATCCTTCCAATGCGATTTATTATTCCAGCATCTCCATATTCTATCCTGTCTTGCAAGTCATGAAGAAAAACACTATATACATGTTTGAAAATATGTTATCGTTAATTCCGTTTTTTGCTACCATTTTATTTTGCTTCCGAGTAATAATTTGTCAAACACCGATATAATTTTCCTGTTAACTATTAGTTCCACTGGTTACAACCTCGAAGCAGCATTAGGGTTAGGGGTCATTCTAAAAATACTTAAAATTTGTTGGAGGATTTCTTCCTTCGTCTACTCTTTTGATTTATTTAATGTCCTTTTGAACGTATCATTAATCATTTAATCTTGGCTGATATGGTGGAGTTGTTATATGTTCCACTGCATTGTACTTGCGAAAGTCACTCGAAATAAATTGAATGCCATTATCAGTCACTATAACGTCTGGAACTTCAAACCTCGAAAACAGAATATTTCATGTCATTTTTTTTTTAAATTGTCGAAGACAATCAAATATTCCGTGGCATTCAATGGTTCCGCGTAATCAACATGCAACATATTTCAAGGTTTATCAATGTTAGACCAGAGTTGAAAATTTACAGGTGTTAATTTTACAAAACGTCTGAATGACTTAACCAAATTTTGAATATCCTGATCCGGATCAATACACGTAACTTTTCGTAAATTATTTCATTCTTGACATCGCCGCATGCTTAACATGAAAATGCTTTAGAATTATTTTTTTGTAAAGAAACAGGAATTACTACTTTCAGCCTACATAAGCAATTCATCATAAATGAAAAAGAAAAAGAAGAGAAATTATTATTTTTACTAAGACTTTTGTTTATATATTTTCTTCCTTTAAATCTCACCTTTACGTCATTCATCATGTTTAAAATGTAGGTATCCTTTTTGGTTTGTATTTTAATTCCATCCAAAGACACAGGTAGTTCTCATATTGTATTATACAAAACAGTTTTTATCGAATTTTCAGGAATTAAAGAATCAACCACCATCTTCTCAAAAGCGTTTGTTGCGGAATGGCGAATGTATTTTAAGTGATCAGAAGGATTTTTAGTGTTGGTGTTCAAAAAACATTCTTTCACAGAAATTAAAGAAAAAATATTAGAAACAAATCATGACGTATTGTTTCAAAACGTAACAACTGAATTTATTAAGTATTTGCTGTACATGCATGTGAACTGAAAGATTTTGACAGAGTTATGTCTCTTATACTTGGGAATATTTGTACTTGAGATCATAAAGAAAAAGTAATTATTAAACTGTAATTTAGAAGAATGAGTTGTTGTATGTTAGGAATTGTCTGTTGAACCAAAAGAGTTGAGAATTATATTTGCGTGAATACTGTAAAGTTCTTTAACGTCTGATCGCACTGGTCAAGATGGGAGTTCTCGAAGATCACATTTTGGCAGCAAGTGATGATACACGAGAGCGAGTAAGAAGAAGTGGAAGAGAAGAAAGAGAATCATTCGTGTTTTTGTTTATATATGATCGGGTATCACATGACCGGCTCAGCTGGAGAACGCGGGAAAACAGATTTGTCGCGTGCAGGCGGTTTGATTGGTCGGAACTGATCAAACAACGAGCTAGTTTGAAGTAGATTAACCAATGAATGCTTGTCATATATTCACTTACAGGGAATACTTTATTTACACACGCACTGGATGACGTGGAATATTCCACAAGTTTTAAAATTTTGTTATTAATCTGGACAAACCATCTTCCTGTTGTAATTTCTTTGATAGTATATTCTTCAACTTAAAATCATAGTTTAGTAAACTCGCTCTCCAACGTTGCAACTTGTTAGTAGAATTAACCAAAAACCATTCTTATTATAAAACCCAGGTTGTGTGTGTATGTGTGTGTGTCTGTTCGTTTCTATATTGAATCGGATTTCCTACATTTTTCAACCGATTTTAACAAAACTTCACAGGACTACGTACAATTACCTTGCGGTGGTTCTGACAGCGCCAAAAATTGGAAAAACACAATTATTTTTGCACGAAATCTATTTGAAAACACGATTGAGAGGCATCGCTGCCGCGAGAATGAAAGGGGGACAACTCATATCGAGTTATACTTATCATAAAACTCAGGTTGTGTGTGTGTGTGTTCGTTTATATATGGGATCGGACTTCCTTCATTTTTCAACCGATGTCAACAAAACTTCACTTTTTTTTGGCAGGTAGTGTTTCTTATTATCTTGCACACTTTTTTCTTTATTTTTACATTCAGAATGCTTTAAAAATTCCATTTACAAGACAATTGTTTATAATAAAATTCTATTCAATCGGTAGACTCATAACGATTGAAAACAATGTTTTTGTTTGAGTTTGGGTTTGACAAATTCGTAAAAAAACAAAAAACAAAACAAAACAAAAAAAAACTAATTAAGACGTGCGTGTCCGTCAACCTTAAACAATAATCTTTGTCAATTTTATTTTTCAGTCTTTATGATGTTTGATAATTGATCTATCTCTTACTGTTACATCCCCGGACAACGCCGGGCTCTACTGCTAGTAGTTAACAAGGATTGGTAATCTGTTTGCAGAATGAATTGTCTTTGTATCATTTTGTGATTTTTTCTCTGTAAGAATAATACCAAGTGCTGCTTTTGCGATTTGAACAATAATTTTTCCAGTAGTTTTTAGCGTTGTAGATGCATGGGCAGCTACTTGTATTTTACCATCATTACATTTATGAAAATAAATGCTCCAATAATATAATCGTTAGTATCTGATGCAATTGTTATTATTATTATTATTATTATTAAATCAGAATTGAAATTCGTTAAGGAAAATTCAGATGTTAACATGTTCTTATGCCTTCAAAATACTATTGACATTTATCAGACCAATTCCACATCGTGTCTTTTTTCAGTAATTTATTTAATGGTGCTCTCAATGTATGCATACTTTGCATATAAAGGTTGTAATGGCGTGCAAGATCTAGAAACGATTGAAATGTAGCAGCATTTGTTGAGCTGGCATATTTAAAATAGCGCTCGTCCTAAATGTGGCGCATACCATTTGAATCAACTATTTGTCCTAAGTATTTGATATTGCTCTTAAGAAATTGTCATTTCTCCTTCTTCAGTTTTGTTGTGGAGTTATTTCGCAGTGGAGGCTTGTATTTATACTAAATTGGTCTTAAATAGGTTTGACTTACAAAAAGTTAGGAACTTGATATAATAGGTATTACTCGGAGTAATCTTGTTGTGGTCGCTGACTACTTTCGTATTCGACTAACTCTCGACTACCGTCGTCCGACATCGACTAGTATTTATTCACCTCTCCCCAAGAGTATCATGTGGCACAAAGCCGGTTTAACGTGGGATCTCCGAGCCCGTGGGCTCGGCCAAAAATATACACTTTGAACCCGTATGAACGGGTTCAGGGTCGGTTTACCTCCCCGAAAGAGAATCCGCCCTTCGGCGTAGCTTCGTTCGGGTTCCTCCCCGCACGAAGGCAGAGAGTTCAACCGTTCAGCCGGTCGTCCGACATCGACTGAATATTCACTCCCCACTCCCACTGGGGCATCATGTGACACAAGGTCGGTTATTTATTGTGGGTTCTCCGAGCCTTTGCGCTCGGCCCCAAAATATGCCCATTGAACCCGTATAAACGGGTTCAGGTTCGGTTTACCTCCCAGAAAGAGACTCCGCCCTTCGGCGTAGACTCGTTCGGGTTCCTCCCCGCCCGAAGGCAGAGCGCTCAACCGTTCAGCCGGTCGTCCGACAGCGACTGACCCTCGTTTCTCTTACTACTCCTACTTATATTAGGTGGGAGAATCTATTAACTATAGAATAGGTGTGTTTCACCATAACAAGTTTGGACCCGTAATCCTTTATTCTCTGTAATACTTGTTGTACGTGTTCTGAATGTTGCCGTTTATTTTTGATTTTTATGAAGACGTTGTCCAAATATGTAACGACAAAATCTAGCCAGCTAGTATTGTTTCCATTACATACTGGAAGATGTTAGATGCCATTTTGACCCCAAATAGTAATCTATAAAAATTGCATAAACCCTCGTGTGTTAATTGTTAACAATTTTTTTACATTTTCTATCCACGTCAAATTGTATGTGTCTGACATGTCAGTTTCTGAAGAAATCTTCCACATTAAATTTAGAAAAAAAAACATTCTTCTGGGTATTGTAAGAGATATGTGTACGGTAGTAGATCGCAAATGCGTGTACACATATCCCTTACCATCGCCAGAAAATTCTGTATAAAAATCTACGTATAGACGAATATTATTATTTTTTTCTTTTTCATATACACTTTAGGAGTGGCCCACTCTGAATACTCTATACGTGAAATAATTCCTAGAGTTTTTAATCTGTCAAGCTTTTGTTAATGCACAACTGCAAAAAAAGCACACTATATTTTAGGCTTAAAAACAGTAACTAATTTTCATTTAACACAAAAATTGCCTTCGTCTTCATATTAAGATTCGTTTTAAACTTTAAAAAAAATCTTTCAGTCGTCATACTAGCTTTGGAGGAGGAGCAATTCAGTTTTTTACCGAATGAATTAACGAAGAGACTCCACAAATGGAGAAGATTCATCCAGTCCGCGACCAATATATCAACGTATTATTATTTTTTTAAACGAATGTCCAATTTTTTTAAAACTTATTACCGGCACACAAGACATTACATGCAATTTCGCATCGTGTAACTAACACTCTAACTGAATTATTTATGATTTGATTTCCAGCTAATTGTTTTCAACAATCTCCACGAGTGGACAATGAAGACAAATGACAGCAGAACTTTTCGTCATACTAAAGAATCGTCAGCCTTGGCGGACGAAGTACCATTAAAGGATGGAAGTGAATGCAATAACCCTTATGAGTTGGTTTTCTCGCTTTAGAATTTGAGATTGAAGTCTTAAGGACCGTACTATGAAGAGCGTCGAAATAGTCTGGATTTAGAAACAGTAGAATCATCTACATAAATAAAATCTTATTTCCCTAAACAGTGAGTGTGAAGGCATTTAATATGTGCTTTGGGAGGGTGCTATAGAAAAGCTCCAGCATTAGAATTTCTGTAAGAATGATTTCAAATATCAAGTCAATCCATGAAAATGAAAATCGCCGTTAATCGCCAGTCATCTGCAATATATGCTGACATCTTCGAAGGCCGTTTGTTGGTCGTACTTTCTTTATGCTTTATATTAACGATCTGCATAAGAATATTCTTAGATCTGTAGTAAATATATGTATGGAGTTTAGTGAAAGGAAGCCTGACATATATACTTCAAAGGTCGTAATCGCCAGAGAACAGATCCTAAATTTACACTAGTCTTAATGAGTTGTACTCTCAATGAAGCTCCGTGTCTCGAACCTCTATTGAAACTAAAGCTCACTCCGGACCTCATTCGTATATTTGTGCCTGCGCTAGAGATGTTAGACAAATAGACTTCTTTTACTGCTTCAAAAGTATCTACCGCCACTCTTTAGCGTTGTTACAAAAGAGTGATAATGGAGTATTGTTCCTATATCTGGCTGATGTTGGTCAGTCCTTACTGTCCAGGCTTAACTGACTTCAACAGCGATTACTCGGCCTTGGGGATAATGAGTTATGTTCTACTCTTCATCCCCTTTTTCCACAGATGCAACTTTGCCAGTCTATCGCTACTTGCTCGGTATTTTCCCGTCAAAAGAGCAAAGCTATATTCCTTAGTTTCACTAGTTCAGAACTCCACAGAAAAGACCCGACATGCCGGGTTGAATTTATCAATTCACCCCCATTCGAATGCTATCCCTTGTTCAAATTTAACTCGGAATGTTATAGATTCGAAAAAAATGCTTCCCAATCACTGCATTCTTAACTTATTACGTAAACCGTATCTATCCGACATATCCTTATAATTTTCAAAGTTGACTATCTACCTTTATTCCATTACAACAACCTCCTGCGGTGTGTTCCTTTTGTGTCATATATTTGAGTGAACAATGCTAGAAAAGTCTCTAAGCACTTTTTTGGACATTTCTTTTCTCGTTGATGATGAGAAATTGATAATTCGCAAGCGTTGCTTTGAGCTTAGTGTCGATGATAGATTTGTGTCCTAGCTGAAGGGCGAGTTTCATTCGAAGAACTTATTTGATGGTAAACCTGACAAATTGCCCAGTAGGACATCTTAAGGGAAAACCAACACGACACCGTTGAAGTGTGGTGTCAAAGTCTTCCGCGAATGAAAACAGCTTTCGGCAAAGAATAAATATCCTCAGTGAACAGCAAAAAAACGTTCTTTCTTCGTCACCATTCTAGGCGTCACCATTCTCAAATAAAGAACGACTTCGTAGGGATAAGCGGTCCCAGAAACAATGGTTTATCTATTGTAGCTTGACTGAAATGGCGATCACATGTTTCAGGATTTAGAACAGTCACAGAAAGCACTTAACAGTTTCTAAAACAGTCTTTATTTCAGGTTGAAATTCAAAGTATTTTACGAATACGATATCGAAACATTAGTTACATTCAATTGTACTTAAACCTAATCCTATAAAAGAGAATTTATACATTTTCTTTTTTCTTTAGAATTGAAAACAAAAATAATTAATACTATTTATTAAATTGTTTTTTTTTTAATCTATTTATTTAATATATTGTTAATTGGAATGGCTGACAAAACATTGGCTAACTGCCAATTTATTCAAAATTTATGAAATGGAAATTACTAGTGATAACCTTGTAGTTGGTTCCTATATTTTAATAATTTAGTGAATGTTCATAAGAACAAATTATTTCTTTATAAATTGGTACGGTGTAACCCGGATATAAGAGTGTTGTCGGGACCGGAGAAGAAGTCTCTTATATCCGGGTTTCTCTTATATCTGGGTTTGGTCTATTTTGTTTAGGTATGTATGGGCTCTAATTTGGGGCTAGAGAAAATCTCTCTTATATCCGGGTTTCTCTTACATCCGGGTCTCTTAAATCCGCGTTACACTGTAAATGATAAATATTGTAGTGCGTTAGTTTTAACTGCATTAATTCTTAGAATGTTGCAAATATCATCTTTTCTTGTAAATGAGGAAACTAATAAATAAATAAATTTAATATTTTTATTGTAAATTCCTCAAGAAGACAAATATGTAAATTCCCTTTCATCATATATTTAGATTTTACTACAGCTCTAATCGCTTTTTTTAAAGTTGGTTTATGTAATAGAGGTGTCAAAGGAAAAAAAAACATCCTTTTGAAACACCGTTCTTTTGCAGGCACGAAGATGCGTGTTTGATGAATAATGTTATCAAAAGCAATGGAGGGTGTGGGTTAAACATATACATTGAGAATCTTGTATAAGGTTCGCCATTTTTTTTATTTCAGATGAAAACTTTTAAGCCTTTCAACATATTTCAGCTAGATTTTTACTTTCCAATGCTATAGCTCATAATTATAGATTATCTATATTGAAAAAAAAATCGTGCCCTATTCAACTGACTACAGCAGGATACGGAGTAATGTGACGTGTTCTTTTTGCCATCTCTTAGGATCTGTTTAAATAGACTCAAGGGGAATGTGGATGGACGATTATGCTATTGTGTGTTTCCGAATAATTTGAAATACCGAACAAATATTTGGATACAAACTGTTATATTAATATAAGAGTTTTGTTTTTATATAATTAGGCTTATTATATATTTTTATTCTGTTTTCCTTCATGTAATTCGCATCAGTACATCTATATTTACATCCGTGTGCTAGAGAAAAACTCAGTGTTTTGTATATCATTATATCACACGAGTAGTATGTAATTGAACGAGACTTTGACTTTATAAACTGTTCCTTTTTCATTGTCAAGAGTTTTTAAGATTACGTGTCGAGAATGACAGAATAACTTAATGGGTTATTTTTCGAATGGGGACTGGAGATTATTGCAGTCTAGAGCAGGATATAGCGTATCATTATTTGGTAAATTTGATTTGATTCTTTAACGGCATATCAAGTCATTATGGGTCATTTAATTGCAAAATATAATTTTCTTGGGTACTTTGAAGGAATAAAAATATGATATATGTTATTCTGCTTTCACAACTGAATGCATGGTAGATGATACATAGCTTTTGTACATATGCATTGTGGGCATAATTACTAGAGGCTCTGATATGTGTGTTTTATGTTGTAGTTTTGTTGAAGTTATATTTTGGAATACAGTTTTTTAGAATTTGTAGGATATTATATGTATTAATGTCATGAATGTTATGTTAGTTGGTTGATTTTTTTTTAGCGGCACATCAACCTCTATGGGTTATTTAATGCCCCAATCTAAATATTTTGAACATAATTTTATTGCATCACTTAAATATATTTTGAATGAAATTGTATGCATTCAACTACAGAGGAAGTGTATTGTTGGTCATTTGGCTATAAAATGTATTTTTCATAATTTTGCATGTATGGCTGGTATCATACTTATTATAAAACCGAGGTTGTGTGTGTGTGTGTATGTGTGTCTGTACGTTTATATATTGGATCGGATTTCCTACATTTTTCAAGCAATTTCAACAAAACTTCACAGGACTATGTAAAATTACCTTGCGGTGGTTCTGACAGCGCCAAAGATCGGAAAAACACAATTGTTTTTGCACGAAATCAATTTGAAAACACGATTAAGAGGCCTCGCAAGAATGAAAGGGTGACAACTCATATCGAGTTATACTTATTATAAAACCCAGGTTGTTTTTGTGTGTGTGTGTTCGTTTATATATGGGATCCGATTTCCTACATTTTTCAACCAATTTCAACAAAACATCACTTTTCTTTTTGGAAGGTAGTGTTTCTTATTGTCTTGCACACTTTTTTCTTTATTTTTACATTTAGAATGCTTTAAAAATTCCATTTACAAGACAATTGTTTATAATAAAATTCTATTCAATCGGTAGACACATAACGATTGAAAACAATGTTATTGTTTGAGTTTGACCAATTCGTAAAAAAAAACAAAGAAAAAACAAAAACAAAACTAATTAAGACATGCGTGTCCGTCAACCTTAAACAATAATCTTTGTCAATTTTATTTTCCAGTCTTTATGATGGTCGATACTTGATCTATCTCTTACTGTTACATCCCCGGGCAACACCGGGCTCTACTGCTAGTATGTTAATATAAGATGTATTGTTGGTCAATTTGCTTTAAAATTGTGTTGCTATAAATTTTACTGTAAATATGTATTGTTAATTTTTATATAAAAAAATTATTGCTGATATTTTTATACTTTTATAGTGTTTTCTTTTTGTTTGGGGTTTCCGTATTTGCCCATAGCTGGGATCTTAACAGGTGGTACCACCTTGGGTCAGGATACACCTGGGGACAACAGCAATTTAGAGATGGTTACACGTTCCTCAAAATCGCCATAGACTTGATCAGATCCTTGTTACTTGTTGTAGTTGGTATAAGTAAAACATTGAATGTGATAACAAAATCAATATAATGATAATATTTACTACTAATGTTGGGCCAAAAGAATTCATGAACGTCAACTTCTATGTAACCCATATCCTCAACACATGAGTTTAATATGACGCCTTATTTGTTATGTATTTTGTGACCAAGTTGATTAAAGTTCATATTTACTTGATTTCAGACGAAAACCTCGGCATTCGCCCATATATTTCATTAACATTTATCACTTTCGAAAATTATATCTTAAAAATAAAGTTTTAAATATATGGGGAAAAAGAAGCAGTCAGTTTAAACTGACACCAATAGGATATCGGTGTAACAAGACGTAGATTTCTAAATGTTTCTCGTCGGATTTAATACCTCATAAACTCCACTAATCACACGCCCGGAACACTTTTCAAAATGTTCTTGTTCTACGAAGTTTAAATATCAATATAGTCAAAGAAAGTCTAAGAACATGTTTATATGTAAGTTTTTTTTTTTCGAGTTCACCACATGCAAAGTAGTTGAGCCACTAAGACGCATGGGGTTACTGGGTGCGGAAAAATTAGAAACATGAATGTCACTAATGAGTGAGCACAAGAACTTAATCATGAAGACAGTAGATAGCGACTGATATTGTATTTACATTTTTGAGGATTATAGCTAGCTGGAAAGCATCGATCTGGAAGAGAGCTCCAGAAGCAAGAATTACGACAAACGAAACTGTTAGCATAGATTTTACGATTACATCTAGCCAGATCAACCTTAAATTGGTGAGATCTCGACGACACTTTAGTAATGCTCTTAACTTTTTAAAAAAGTCTAGGTAACATAGAAAAGCAATAATTATTCTGTAAAAATATACAAAAATGAAGCAGAAGGCCAAAAGGTGGGACAAGCGTAGTCTTTTTTGTCTCATAATCAAACTTAGCTTATCACAATCACTGACCCAAACATATCACTCTATTTCTTACACCAAAACAACACATTCTTACCAAGCATTTTTACTACATCCAACATAATAGTTCATAATCTCTATGAAGTCCTAACTAGTCCCCATATGTACAATTCTTGTCTATGGGTTTGGGGAGAGGACTAACATTTTTAAAAAATCTAAACCCCAATGTCTACTTACAAGATGAAATAAGCTATTTACAAGAATCTAAATAGTGTTAGTGATATTCCTCCAAAGTCCTTACTTGTAGTAGAAACATCAGCTAAGTGGGCGAAATCAATTCGGGGCTTTAATAATATAAAACATTCATTCGTCCAATCACTCACTCAAACAGACACTCATTCAAACACAACAAGAAATAGGATGAAAGCACACCCGAAAAAAGAAAGGCATCCCGCATCCACCAGAGAACTGACATCTCTGGCCATCTGAAAGGGATGGGGAGGAGAAATTAAACTAATGAAATTTGGGGCAGAAATAAAAGGATCCAATTAGCATATATCTCCCTGCTAAGTTACCTTTGAAAGACGAAACTAAAGACAAAACACCCCTAACCTAACCTAATTTTAGACTGGGTTGCCAAAGTTTAATTCAGATAGAACAAAATCCTTATGTTTAACCGGCATCAAAGTGCCATTCTAAATCAGCCCCTATTACTCGACACAAACGCGGAAGAATCACCAACTTTTTGTCAAATTTTGATGGAGTGAGTCGCTGTCTTTCCGGCCTAATCTTGACTAAGCTTGTGCTTAAAGAACAAGATCAGTTGGGAAGAGGTGAACTTCAGAATTCATTCTGACGTATCCTCCAAATCACGACGCTCATAAACCCTAGCAAGCAAAAATATGCATTGGTTTCAACCTTTGTCAACGACGGTAGCACATTACTACAAACAGAACTGGCCTCGTGTACAAAAACTTTCCGCGTAACCCTATCGAAAGCCTTGGACTGATCTAAATTGATTACCGCAACTTCACTGTCGACTTGCTCGATGATCAAGTGTACCATATGAAGGTTGTTCTGAATAGCCCTGCCCTTCACAGCACAAGTCTCTTCGGAAAAAAAATCAGATTAGAGAGAACATCCTGCAACCGGCTGGCTAAGATCTTGATTAAAATTTTTAACTCTGTGTTTAACATCGTTAAAGGCTGAAGTTTACATATCCCATTGTTACTACGACTTCAGCGAATAATTCTTAGAAAACTCATACAGAAACCATTTGCTATAACATCCCGTTTTAATAACACTTATATTGTCTATCTATATCTCTGAGATGAAGTATCATGATTACTTCCATTATTTACATTATTCGGACTGTTATTCTCATATTTATTGCCATATTCGCAAATTCCGAATCACCTGAAAATGTCGGAGCGTACAGCGGCCGAAACGTTGTGTATATGACAATGAAGATGAGGATAGCAGTCCCAATAATGTAAATAATATAAATTATATTGTCATTTTTAGCTTCTAATCAGTGTCACGATCACATGTTCTGCAACTCTTTATGGTTTGGTTTGTTTTATGGGATACTGGCGTGCTTGATTCAAAAATCATACGACTGATACAGCAATCGCTATCACTTGACTTAAAATATTTTTGCCCTTCCTTGCCTTTAAAGCAGTGCCCTTTGCCGTGCTGATGTTGCTACATGCCTTACTTCTTGCCTATCTCACACTGCAAATTTTTTCTAAGCTCTATACTAAAAATTAAATCTGTTACGAAAAAAGAACTAAACAAAATGAACACAAAACGATCAGCTTTAAAAAAGGACCCGTAACTGGAAAAACCGAATGAAAAAAGAATGTTAACAGCTAATACTTTTTTACACCCAACCCAGTTCTGCGGAATCAGAATCAACGTTGAGTTTAAGCAAGCGAATGAGCCAATTGGAGTAAAGTGCCATGCAGATTTAAATTTTTCCCACTTATGACGAATGCAGCTATCGATTTTTTTTTAATGCTAGCATGATAGTTAACATTCGTGTCAGTCAGCTGTTGGCTCTCAGGCTGGCCAATAGAATCTTCCTGCCTATTCGTGGCAGCCAACTATTGGCTCTCACTCTGGCCAGTAGAAAATGGTCGCAAACTATATGAAAACTGCCGTAGAAGTATGAAGAAATCGATTATTTCCACTATCGATGGGAGTTGGGAAATGCAAAGTCGGTCTTGGTCTTCCCGCTAACTTGGAGCATGTGCATGTAAATTTTGGTGCAAATCCGTCGAAAATTGCGGCCGTGCATTCGTTACACACACACACACGCACACACACACACACATCCTGCCTTTTATAGATAGAGATCAACCTCTATGCTTAATGCTGGCAAGATTTTTATTGCTGGTATTTTTTTCCAAAAACATATTCCTTGTAATAATTTTTTCTTCAAAAATATTTTGCTGGTATTAAACCCTATCGCATTACGTGTGAAGCTTTAAGGTATAGACCCCCTGCGTTTTCCACTTCTTATAAATTAGTTCCAGAAAAGGGACAGAGACGGGCGACTGCTTCAAGGAACAAAAACAAAACTCGTCAAATGGCAGATGAAACTTTGTAGGGTTAACAGCCATAAAGCATAATCGTACAAACTGTTCTTCATAGCTATCTATGCAGCTAGTGCGGTAATGACACAGCGATCACAGCAGAGGAAACCTAAATGGAATCAACGACAAAGTGACTGTCACCAAGATAAACCTTCATGATGGAGGACAGATTATGTCAATTCGTGGATTTTGTTTAGCGGTATAGCAACACCACTATGGGTTATTTAATGCCGAAATTGAACTATTTTTTACGTAGTTTCACGCCTTCAACTACATATATTTTGTATATAATTTTACACTTTCAGGATAAAGGTATATTTTTTAGATATATAGTTTTTAGATCATAAAATATATTGTTGGTAATTTTACTATAAAAATGTTTTGTTTTTTTTACTGTTTGCTTCTTTTTTTAATGGATGATTTTTATTGATAGTCGTTTTGCTATAAAATACATTGTTGGTCATTTTATTATAAAAATGTAGTGTTGATTTCTGTTTGGAGGTTCACTATTCGCGCACCCCTAGGGCCCTAACAGGTGTTACAACCCTGGATCAGGGTAGACCAAGGAACAAGCCCATTTAAGAAGTGACTTCACGCTCCTCAGAATCTCCTTACTGTCATATATAATTTATCGTCATACCCAGGACGAAGATAGGATGTGGTTTGACCTGGTTAGGAGCGGGCTTCGGCATGTCTACATACGGTAGATGAGGTACACATGAATGAATATCTCTCGAGCTTTTGAACAAGATACCTGGAGGGGATGATCAGGTGTTCAACAGAACAACAATCGTACGATCACGCCAGGTCATGGAATTGATGATCATGACGATGTATTGGTTAAAATTTACTCAGGTTGACCCGGAGCCAGCGTTAGTGACTTTTGTGTGGGGTTAGGGGTTAATGAGGCTAGTTTATTGTCATAACTACTAAGTAATGATTTTAATTCTTACTGTCCGTCCCATTCAGCAATCTTCATAAAATAACCCCAAAAAGTAGACATGTAAAATCCAACATGCAACCAATATTAAACTTTATTTAGTCTGACAAAAAAATAATAGGTTTGATTTAGTTCATTTTGTTTTACGGCATATCAACCTCAAAGCTTTATTTAATGCCGAAAATATTTTTTTTATTGCTGGTAATATTTTGTTTTGTCAAAAATCTGTTTCTGGTAATATTTTTGCTTCAAAATTGTATTGCTGGTAATAACTTTTTTCAAAAATGTATTGCTCGTAATAGTTAACTATTTGCCCATAGCTGGAACGCTAACAGTTGCTACCATCCCGGGTCAGGTTGGACCTGGTAACAACAGTAATTAAGAGGTAGTTCCATGCTTCTCAAACGTCCTGATCAGAGGCCTTGCTGCTGGATGTAGTTTATCGTCTTACCCAGGACACGGATGTAGTTTAACGTCTTACCCAGGACGAGAAAAAATAACAGAATACAGTTCTAATTATTTATTATTATTATTTTTATAAATTTAAAATAACTTCTAACGTTAACTTTATCGAGTTAATAGTGGAAGATCATTTGATTATTGAATATTCGATTGCGGCTGAATGTTTTATAGCTGATTATCAGAAACTTGAATTTAAAAAAAAAACGCTATCTTCCCAGATGAAGATGGTACCTTAAGCAACAGAAATGTTGTTCAACAGAAGGATGCTGAGAATACCATGGACAGAACATGTGATCAACGTCGAAGTTTTAGACAAAATGGAAACAAAAAGAACACTTATACTTAACATCAAGAAGAGACAGTGGAAATTTCTTGGGCACATAATGAGGAGAGAGGGTCTGGAAAATTTGACACACAATGGACAAAATGAAGCCAAGAGGGATAGAGGAAAACAATGCAGAACCTAAAGAGCGAGCTTGGGTAAAATGGATGGCTGAGCAATGTTTAGGAGAAATAACAAAAAGCCAATATTTATAAATTGCTGCAAAGGACAGGAAGGCGTGGATAGCCATAATCGTCTACATCTGAAGGAACACAGCACGTAGTATAAATCTGACAATGCCCCGATTATCTATATTTAGTTTTCTTTATCTTTCATCTCCATATGAAGTACCTAATTCTGGAGTAATATTTAGTGAATCAAGTCCGGTTGATCATTACAACTGAGTAAAGAGTTCGATCCTGACTGGAGGAACTATATGTACTTCGGCATTCTTTAACCTCAAAACGGTTGGCATGAATTGCTTCGTCCACCGCAAGAAAAGTTGGCTCCCTGTGCTGCGCCAGAAAATTTTTCTCCCCGAAATCGATACTTCAAGTGAAAGCACAGAAAGGCCAGAAACGAAGACGAGTAACCTTACGCCAAATCTTAATGACTTCATATCTAGGCGAGGGGAGGCTGGTTGACGTTGAGATGTTAAAAATTGCTGGGGTACTGATGAATTGAGTAGGGTACAATCAACTCGCTATTTATTAACAAGGGTCAACTGGAATAAAATCTCTATCCTTTGCCCGACACAGAAGCGAAGCGCCTCACACCAAGGCTACCGTTTGGGAAGATCAACACCGTGGAGTAGGACAGTCAGATTAAATATATATTAATACTAGTTGGCTGCTTACTTTTACGGTTGCGATCGTGTGTGGCACTTGGCGAAGTTTATTGTGGGAAATCCGAGCTAGTAGGCTTGGGCAAAATTTACCGTAGACCCCGAAAAACGGGGTCGATTATTTGTCTACCATCCCGGACGAGACGGCCCTTTTGCATAGCATTGTCTGGATTCCTCTCTGTCCGGAGGCAGAGAGTTTGACAAGCACATTTCCGAAGTAATCCGTAGAATGATCACTTATCCGCCACGCTAATTCCTATGTATCTATTTCTTTTACTCTCACGTGATCTACTTATTCAAAATGGCGTCTTCTGAGTTTGCTCTCAAAACGGTTGGCATGATTTGCTTCGTCCACCGCAAGAAAAGTTGGCTCCCTGTGCTGCGCCAGGAAATTTTTCTCCCCGAAATCGATACTTCAAATATACAAATCAACCATTCGCGCTTGCATGGAGTATTGCTGCCATATATGGTCTGGTGCACCTTCTGTTTACCTCGGAGTTCTTGACAAGATCCAGAGAGGGATATGTAATATAATTGGCCCTGATCTGGCATCTCGTCAACAGTTGCTCTCTCACAGACGCGTCGTCGCCTCTCTCTGCCTTTTTTTTATAAATACTTCCATGGTAATTGCTCCAATGAGCTGCTTTCACTGGTTCCAAGACTTCATGAATTCAAGCGCTGTGCGAGGATGACATCCCGCTCTCACGCTTTCACTGGAGACACTTTTAAATGTAGCCGTCTCTTCTACTCCAATAGCTTCATACCTCGCACCACTTGCCTGTTGAATACCCTTCCCTATTACTGTTTCCCTGAGAGCTATAATCTCCAACTATTCAAATGTAATGTCAATCGACAGTTACCTTGATCTATCCACTATCCCTCTCCTCATCCTTTCTTCTATCACTCCTATCTGTTCTCGCTCCAAATCTTCTGCAACACCCTGTATCCTAATGGCTTCCCATCTTGCTCGGGGCGTAATGCTTAATAAAATATATAAAAGTAACTATTCAACCAGCATCGAGTTTAATTTTGTCTGACCGTGCTACAGATTACAGTATCTGTTTTTTTATAAACTTTTAAGTAGCTGTAGGGTATTTTGTCGTTGGGTATTTCGATGTTGGGTAATATCTAATGAGTATAGTCACGTTGAATTTAACTACAGATTGCTATCCTTAACGGGTGCAACATTCCCCTCCTCCAATGTTCACCTATCGTAAAAGTAAGCAACAAATTAGCATTACATTTTTTTTAAATCTGACTGTTGCTGTCCACCATTTTGGTTTTCTTAAACGTTAGAATTTGCATCAGGCACTTCGGCGTTGAGTAATTGTTAGTGAGTCTAGTCCGGTTGATATTCTCTAGTGAATAGTGAGTTCAATCCTCACTGAGTGTATAATTTAATATTAAATAAGCTCCGAAATGTTAACATACCGTAAAAGTAAGCAGCCAACTAGTATTAACATATATTTAATCTGACTGTCTTACTCCACGGTGTTGATCTTCCCAAACGGTAGCCTTGGTGTCAGGTGTTTCGCTTCTGTGTCGGGCAAAGGATAGAGATTTTATTCCAGTTGACCCTTGTTAATAAATAGCGAGTTGATTGCACCCTACTCAATTCATCAGTACCCCAGCAATGTTTAACATCTCAAAGTCAACCAGCCTCCCCTAGCCTAGATAGGAAGTCATGAAGATTTGGCGTAAGGTCACTCGTCTTCGTTTCTGGCCTTTCTGCGCTTTCAGTCATGTCATTGGCAATATATTAAGTCTTTTTTTGTCTGACAAAACGTCACAAGTAGCTGAACTATAAGCGGGTCAGACTCAAATAACTACGTAGAAAAGAGTTTTGATACTGTTTTCTTATGCTTCTCGGTGTGACTTTACTAAGAAGAAGGGCACATTACTCGTGGATGTTTTTAATCCGCAAGTATGATCAAGCCCAAAACAAAAATGGGACGAACATTAATTCTAAAAGAATGCCTTTTCATATGTTTCCATACATATTTTCTGTTCAGCACAAATGATGTGGTCCGAAGGGTTTGTTCGATATCATCCAATCTCAAGGCTATTTAGGAATTCATGTAAGTGTCTCTTCATATAAGATTCCCAACACATTCACTGTTATCTACGAGTAAGGCGCCTGGATTCTTTGAGCAATAGAACAACGCAGTGTCAGGCGAATGTTTCTGGCTTTTGCGCATCGTGGAAACCCGAAACACTTTTTTAATCTTATGGCTTCTCCTCATGACATTTCAGTGTTTTGACATTTTCTTTTCTTGTGTATATATTCCAGTCTAAAAGATAGCAAAGAATATAAATTCATATTGGACAAAGGAGATATTTTTATGCAGAACACAGCTACACATAATTACAAATATATGTTGTTAATCGAGCGAGAGTGTGATGATAAATGAGATAATCGCCGAGGCTGGGTTTTATCCATGTGATACATACTGATTTTTCATTTGTTCATGTACTGTCTTCCTTATGGATCAAGGTGATCATGGATTTCGACAATATCTGCTCTCATATAGTGATTTTCCAAGCGTAGCTTACATGTGGCACAAGGCCGAAAGTAGGGACACCCAGTGAGGATCGAACTCACTACTCAGTCGTAATTGTTCTAGTGAGACATGTTTGCTAATCATTACATCACCTCAAGGTTCCCATCTGCTCTCATATAGATATAAGCGATTATTGCCACTTTTGCCACACTTTTTTGTGACGTCAACGAACACTCGTTGCCATTTTTGTAATGTCAAAGAATATTCGTTGTCACTTACGTAATGCACATACAACTATAGTAACGCTGTTGAACAATACTATTGTCAGACGCCCTCGGATAACATTCGCGCTAATAGTGCATGCTCTAAAATACTCGCTCTAAAAGTAACCATCAAATAGTAACCCCTATAGTAATCTGTATAGTAAGATATTCATTAACCGCCACACGCAGCCGGATGCAGCAGAGGCCAAGTTTATAGTGGGGTATCCGAGCTTTTAGGCTCAGGCAAAAATTCCCCGTACACCCCGTAAAAATGGGGCTAAGTAGCTGCCTACCACCCCAGACGAGACTCTGCCCTTCGCCACAACCTCGTCTGGGTTCCTCTCTGCCCAGTGACAAGCACACTTCCGAAGTAATTCGGAGAGTGAGATATTCACTTAACGGCCCACGCGGTCGTGTGTGGCACTTGGCGAAGTTTATTGTGGGAAATCCGAGCTAGTAGGCTTGGGCAAAATTTACCGTAGACCCCGAAAAACGGGGTCGATTATTTGTCTACCATCCCGGACGAGACGGCCCTTTTGCATAGCATCGTCTGGATTCCTCTCTGTCCGGAGGCAGAGAGTTTGACAACACATTTCCGAAGTAATCCGTAGAATGATCACTTATCCGCCACGCTAATTCCTATGTATATATTTCTTTTACTCTCACGTGATCTACTTATTCAAAATGGCGTCTTCTGAGTTTGCTCTCTAGTGATGTGTGTTCAAATTCCAGTGTCGGCAGCGACAATTTATTCCTATATAAACGCTTTGTCTTGCCATCCATTTGCTATTCATTTGTAATGGCAATTTTCTATATACACACAGCAGATTACTCTAGGACCAGGCGCGTCATACCTATGTGAACGCTTAGGAAGTCCATATACATTTGACTAGGGCATTATCAAACACAAAAATCTTTATCCTTGTTGCCGGCTTTCTTATATATATTATTATTTTCTGTGTTATTTTATGACAAACTTTGTATGGGGCTACCAACGTACCACTCAATAATGAGGGTAACGCAGAACAGGCTCGTTAACTACTGTTCCCATGCTGATGCGACTAAAACTGAAAAAAATACATTGACCAGAATTTGCGTTATCATTTTAAGAGACCAAATAGCATGACATTTTGTAGGTTTCACTCTGTTTCCCTCTGTCCCGATTGCTTTCAGTAGAATATATTCTACGAGTGATATATTCTCCAAGCCTTCTTTCTTCATTATGAATCTCAGATATTTCAAATGCCTCATTCAGATTATAAGAATACTTGTTATTGTAGTCATTATTTTCCTTAAACCTACCTCATTGCTCACATATTCTTTATTTGGTATTACATTATGCTAATCCAAGTGAAAACATAATAAAGGCAACAATTATTTTACTGGAAGGAAAGCCTTTGCAAAATATCAAGCAATATAAGTGAAATTCGTCACAACAAAGGTATTTTTCCCAAATCATATATTTTCCATGATATTTAGTAATAAGCTAATATAAACAAACATGAAGGCTGACGATACATTGGGAGTTCTCTAACTACTTTTAATTTACTGCTGTAAAGAAATGAGATCTTCAGAAAGCATATATTTTCTCATTAATAAAACTTATAAAACAATCATAGACATTTATGCTACATTCATAAAAAAGAAAATAACTCGCTCAGAAGTAAAATCCTCGAAAGTGCCGCCATTGAATATTATCCAAATATTAATCTACGCCTAGGTTTTTTTCCCCTATATTACCTTTCGTAACAGAATTACTAAACAAACGTACACAACTGTATCAAGAAATCAAAAGAAAATGGTTGAATCAGTCAACACGACAATAAAAACAATATTTCCACACGTAACAGTACTTGACGTAATTTTCAATTGACAATATGAACATAATAGCATTATCTAATTTTTTTTTGTTATTAATAGTTACTTTGTTTTAATAAATTCGTTTCGTTTTTGCCTTGAAAAAGTCTACATTAGACGAAACACGTCGGCTAATATTACAGTTTTCCTGTTGTCTTTTACATTTATAAAATTATTATTATTATTATTATTATTAAACTTGTATGTAGATAGGGTGTATATAACAGTCATTTGGAGGGATTGAGAAACACATCTCCTAAGATTGAAAGTATTTTTATTTCAAAGCAGACCCCAAAGAATCCAGCGTCTGGAGTCTCTAATATCTTATTTTGATCTTCAATTATGCCAGTGTTTCTATTATGGAAATGACCCTTACTTTCAAATTCCACAGCTTCCTCATTTTCCGAGCAAGGTAATTTTATTTTGTTGCATACTTCGATAGTTCCACTTAAACAGAAGGCATAATGATCTATCTATCTATCTATCTATCTATCTATCTATCTATCTATCTATCTATGTGTCATATACCTTTATTATGTAGGTCAGCATAACTCTCCACTACTACTGGTTATTTGCTATTCTAATTGACTCTTGCACTTTATCATATCTTCTCGTCTTTGTGAATCTTTGATCTATCGTCTCTGACCCAATATTCTTAGTTTACTCTCAGTATTCCATTGTTTCTCTTTACCTTCTATATAACATATGTAGTAACAATATAGTAACTGCGGAAACATCCCCTCCTGGAGTTCAAGAAAATTACACTCATTATTTAACGAAGCCAGTATACATGTCTAAATGCATTTATTCGTATTGATAATCAACATCGCGTCCTGTATATACTGTCCAAGTTTGGAGTTCTGAATGGAGTGATTTCAGTATATTCGGCAATAGAAATAACTTAAAAATATTTTTTTCAAATATAACTTTACAAAAAAATAACTTTTTCTTATTCCTTGATCATTTGTTACCTTCATATATAAGTGTTTGTTTTACTGAGTATTCTGTAGTTAAATTATTTCGTTATTGAAATAAAACAATTTTTGTATGCTGAGAGTAACCGAATGTATTCAATGTATAATAAAACTTTATAGTTTTTTTATACTATGTATTACGATAATCTAACCAATTTAATTTCTAAAATTTTAACATTTTTACGTTTTGTCCAGAAAGAGCAATAAAGTACGTTCCTCCATTTTTAATGTATTCATATATAGTTTAAAGAAATTTAGCGATAATTTAACTGTTTTAGAAATTAGCGCTACAACCAAATGTGACATTATTTTGTTACTAATATAAAACTTTGTTATGGTCACTTTGATGTGGTGAAATAGTTTTCAATCGTGTATTGTTAAATTGGTTAAAAATGAATAGTGAGCTCGATACTTACTGGATGATCCGTATTTTCGGCCTTCTGCCACGTCCAACCTACGCTGAGCAAATCACTATAAAACTGAATTATAAGAAAGACAGGATTTTCATCATCTTATTTTAATGCTTTTTCGAATACTAAATGAATTAATAGAAACTGATGAATAACCTTCAATGATTTTGGCTGTGTGGGTGTATCATATTGAAACACGAAAACTTAATTTAAAATAAAATAAGATTTGTTCCGAGACAGAATTCGATCCCGTCTCCACGAAGGCAACCATAACATTAAACGATGAAGCATTTGTAAAAATATAAAATTTTGAGGCGAGAGAAAATAACAATAAGTGATTATTTGTTTCAAACAGTTTTTAGGTTAAATTGACATTTAAAGTAAATTAAGTTGAGGTTTAGCTGAAGCCATAGTGGTTAAATTTATTTTATTTTTATTGTCACTGTTTATAAGCTCTTCTTCAAACAGCTCATTCATTACTACGACTTCACCGATTAATTCTTACAAAATTCATGCAGAGACTATTAACTATAATTTCCCGTTTTAATAAAAAATTATATTGTCTGTCTATATCTCCGAGATAAGGTATCATAATTACTTCCATTATTTACATTATTTGGACTGGAATCCTCATCTTCATTGCCATATTCACAATGTTTCGCTCCGGTCTTTTCCATGTGATTTGAAGAAGGCCGGAGCGTACAACGCCCTACATATTGTAAATATGGCAAAGAGAATGAGGATAACAGTCCGAATAATGTAAATTATATTGTCATTTTTTGCTTCTAATCACCTAATCACTGTTAGTCACGAGTTCCGCAACTTTTTATGGTTTGGTATATTTTACGGTATATCAACAACAATGGACTATTTAATGGCGACAAGATTATTATTGCTGTTATTTTTTTTTCAAAAATCTATTGCTGGCAATAATTTTTTTTCTTCAGAAATGTATTGCATGTATTAAAACCCATTTTTTACACTTTCATATTGTTTTGAACCCAGTTTGGAATTTAACTATTTGCTCATAGCTGGTACCATAACAGGTGCTACCACCTAGGGTCAGGGTTGACCTTCGAATACCAGCAATTAAGCGGTGGTTCCACGCTCTTTAAAACTTCCTGATCAGAGGCCTTGTTGTCGGATATAGTTTATCTTCTTACTCAGGACGCGGATGTAGTTTATCGCCATATCAAAGACAACATCATTATGGTCGCAGGTATACCATATGTAATGCAGTCATAGTACTGTTTGTTTATGTCTACATAATCTCTCCAGGCTTGTTTAAATTTAGTGTTTATCTGCTGTTAGACTGGTTACCATCGAAGTGCTATAGGGCTCAGTCTGTCCTGTCATTTACCCACAGCTTTGAAGAGAAGAGAAAAAATCCCAAAAGTATTTGTGGGTATATCGTCTGTTTCACACTCTTCTGCGCTCTTTTGAACAGGAGTAGATTTTTACAGTTGTTTCCTATTTACAGGTGGGTCTCCGGATCTTTCTTAGGGCTTTTCATTTTCTTTTATTCACAGATTTTCCCTTGCGTCTCGGTGGGAATATCACATTGCGTGGGATGAATTGATAAAAATAATGACTTTTATCGAACTCGACTGGAGTTCGAACTCGATATTTCATTACGAGACGCTCTCTATTGCACCATCATGCATCCATCCACAAGTAGTCAATAATACTCCTTAAATTCTTCATAAAGTAATCCTATTTAGACGATTAAAATTCAGAGAATAATTCTATTGAGACCATTAAAATTCATAAAATAATTCTATTGAGACGATTAAAAGTCATAGAATAATCCTATTTAGACCATTAAATTTCATGGAATAATCATATTGAGACAATTAAATTTCATGGAATAATCATATTGAAACCATTAAAATTCCTAAAATATTCATATTGAGAACATTAATAATGTAATGGAACTATATTTTATATTGTTAAAAAATCCCCTAGTTCTTTGGGCATTAGTTGCTTGCTTTGTTGATTCGTTTTTTACGGCTTATCAACCCTTTTCACGTTTTTTAATGTCATAAAATATATTTAGATAATAAGAATTTCATTTTATTTATTTATTTTTTTTTACATAATAATTGTTTTGTTTTACTAATTAACCCATAGGTGGAAGAGAAACGGTGAATTTATACATTTCCCAACGGTGTTTTTGCGTAAGTGAATAAACGAACCCTACTAGAAATGGAACTCGGCTCTCCGTTTAACAATTCAAAACCATTATCGCACAGCCACGTTTGAGGCACCTGGTATTCCCAACCAGTTACCCATCTAGATTACTGACCAGGCTCGAAGTTTCTATGGTTATCGTACGGAAACATTGTTTCTTTTGGAATTTTGGTAGCTTATTGTATTGTTTTGATGCCGATACTATGAGAAGAATTGCTGTTTATACGTAATAAATAAGTGCTTCAGATTCCATGTTTGCATAAGGAGCAGAAGGATCCATTCGGAATATAGATTCCAGCGAATGGAGCCTGTATGTATTGGAGAGAACGACACTTCTTAAAACCTCATGATCTCATCATCAGTTATGTGCCATGCGTGATACACGATTGGGCGATCATGTATCTTTCGATACATGATAGACGAGGTACACTTTTTCCCGCAGTATCTTTTTATTTCTTTTTTGCCATCCAAACCTTTATAACCCGGTCTGTCCTGCTATTTACCCATAGCTGGGGAGGAGGAGGAGAAGAGGATTCATACCTATTCCTAGGGTATTAACACGTAAGCGAATGTAATAGATTCGATTGGAATTCGATCTCGGCTCTCCGATTCCTCAATCTGAGCCGCTGTTCATTACTCACCCGTGCCTGCAATTCATGATCTGGTGCTGCAGAATCACAAAGAACTGTACCAAAGAAGAGAAACCAGAATACTTGAGGAGCAACGGTAACAGCTTTTCTCTATCTTCTAATCCCTACAATATGGTTTACGAATTTTTCAAAGTTTTACTTCCTCATTAAGGGTCCAAGTAATTTCTGCTGTTACGTTCTGTATAAGCCTTTTTTCTTTTAGTATAAATAGAGTATTTATACCGATGACCGGACTGATACGCTTGTCGATCCGCTTACAGCAACCGGCATTTACCAACGGTCACCAATCTGAGTATTGACCAAGCACAACGTTGCTGATCCAGTGTTTCAACATGATAGCGCTGTAAGGAACTTTCTTTTCAAGTTATTTAATTATGATTGAATTCTGTGATACCAATGAGATGACTTCACGTATTTCTTCCAGCCATCGTGACATGATATAGGAATCGGGAATTATGGATTCATGATGGTCACAAGGGTATGGTAATTTTCTAAGAGTAGCTTAGATGTGGCAAAAGGCCGAATGTATGATCGAACTTATTACTCAGATTTAATTGTTCTAGATAAACAATCTTGCTTGCCATTGCACAACGTCAAGATGCCCAGTCTCAAGAAAATGAATACAAAGTTGATACACAAGCTCAGGCGGAATTCGAACTTCAGTCTCCGATTTTGCGGTCATAACACGACCTCTCAGCCAATAAAACTCTAACGAATAAATCATGTAGTGAGAAGTCAGTCTTTGAATTTTTATGGAGGTGTGCGTTAAGAGTCTCGATTTCCGGTAACAGTGCCGATGAATAATTTCTATTGTCTGCTCGGAAAAGACATGTAACTGGAAACTTGTCGATATTGAATGTGCTGTCGACTCGAGGTAATAATTTACTTAGCCAAGACAAGTAACATACAAAGCTAAATGCGAAGTGTTACTTCAATACGTTAATCCTGAGCCTGACTTAAAACCCCCCCAAAAAACAGCAATGATAGTCCTGAAACTAAAACCGGGATCGAACACCAATCAGAGGCATCGATGGAGAGTATTTCTTGTTTATCCACTAATTAAGACGCATATAGAAAACGGATTAAGAATTAATCAAATCGTATATATATGAACAACGGTTCAGAGATTAATCTAAAATTTAGAAAATTTTGCCGTTACACAATTTGGACAGTTTTGGTGTTACATTCACACTCCCTCTCTCAATATATATATATATATATATATATATATATAAAAGTGAACATAGAAGTTAACACTTAGAGGCGACAGTCTGTTTCATGCTATATGCAATCGTCAGGCCACATATGCTGTTATTTTTCTCGGCTATTTATATATATATATACGGGTCAGTGGTGCATTGTGGGTAGTCTATTATGGCGGTTATTTTATCGGAAGTCGTTTGTTTATTTATTTGGGTCAAATTATATTGCTCGTTTTTATTTTTGTTTCTTATTTTATTTATTTATTAACGTAAAATAAAAAACGAGCAATATAATTTGACCTTAAATAAATAAACAAACGACTTCCGGTAAAATAACACGCTCTATCTCTGAATTGACCACTTTAATCCACCAATATAGACCCTTATATATATATTTCTTTTATATATAAAAATAACATATATATATATATATATATATATATATATATGAAAAAAGAAAGAACTGTAAGATATAAAATCCGGTGTTCTTATAGATATTTTATTTTTACAAAATAGTGCTCAATGTAAATTTACAGAGCATTAATATTCCATAAATTAATTGATTTAAAATATGGTTATTTTCGCTATATTCCAACCATGTTTCAAAAATATATATATAACCCTAATTTATTTTTGCAAATAAATTAAAAGCATTAAGAAATTTCATCTTCAAGCGAATTTTGGAGTAACTTTTAAAATTTACCGGGTTTTAAATACACAGCTAAAATCACGTTTCCATGGTTTACAGAATATTCTACTCAAATTGAACACAGGGTGTCTAGATTTTCCTTATGACAGTATCATTGTATCAGTTATTAGCTACATTTTGGTAAGGGGTGAGGATGTATTTTACACTGAAACCTGACGTCAGTTGAATGGATGTCGTCTGAATTTAAAAAAAAAAAATTATTAACGGTAAAATTTTCAACGTCATCTTTTTTAAAATTAAAGGTTTTTTTACAAAAGCTTTTTTATTTTACGATTTGAAATATTTTCCTTTTAATTTTTTTTTTACTATATTCTTTTATTTTTTATTAAATAATTAGGTTTATATTAAAAGAAAAGTTTATTTTAATCATTAAATTTTAAAAAATTTATATGAGGTTACATTTTTCTTTAAAAAAAAAAGAAAATGTAACCCTGACTATACATACTTAAACTTAATGTTAAAATAATTTCACTAATGGATTCTAATACATTTAACTGTTTTAAAAAAGAATATAGTAAAATAAAAATTAAAAAGGAAAATATTTCAAATCGTAGTAAATAAAAAGTATTGTAAAAAAAATCTTTAATTTTAAAAGATGACGTTGAAAATTTTTACCGTTAACAATTTTTTTTTTTTTAAATTCAGACGACATCCATTCAACCTTTCAGGTTTTTGCCTAAAAATACATCCTCATTTCCAAAATGTAGCTAATAACTGATACAATGATACTGTCATAAGGAAAATCTAGACACCCCGTGTTCAATTTGAGTAGAATATTCTGTAACCATGGAAACGTGATTTTAGCTGTGTATTTAAAACCCGGTAAATTTTAAAAGTTACTCCAAAATTCGCTTGAAGATGAAATGGAACTAATGATTTTAATTTATTTGCAAAAATAAAATTAGGGTTTTAGCTTCTATTTTTGAAACATGGTTGAACTGTGTAGCGAAAATAACCATATTTTTAAATCAATTAATTTATAATATATATATATATATATATATATATGATGTAACTGCAAAATTGCTCACATCGCTTGACAGCATAATTATTCATCCCCCAAAAATGTTTAATATCTAAAAACCACCAAACTAATTAAGCTCCTTTTTCAGGTTTTTAGATAAGACGTGTAGCCATCATAACACTATGTTTGTGTTAGAATAACTGAAACCCCGTTGAGTTATTTGAGCTAAAAGGAGAGAAGGTTAAAATTGTTTTGTGTTAGAGCTACTGTCTTTTGTATCAAACCCAACGGAGCAATGGTGAAAGGAAAAAGAAAACATTCAACCCTTTAGTAATGGGGCCAACATTCATATTCTTGCTTCCATCTACAAAGTCCATTCAAGAACCATCAAGAGAACGGTGAATAGGTCTAAAAAAGAGGGAAAAGTAGAGAGGAAAACTGGATCAGCAGGTCACAACAGGAAGAGGGATCATCATTTCAACTTAGAGCTAAAGAGATCAATTAGAATAAGATTTAGCTCAATTTATAAGACGTTTGGCAAGTGTGAGAGGATTTTCTACTATGATTGTCCAAAGTGCAGTGAAGAGAGACTTGAGAATCAAATCGTACGTGAAAACTGTGAAGCTTGTTAATTCAGGACAGAAAGTTAGAAGTTTAGTGACAACGAATATCATCGTGAATTAGTTGGAAAATGCTCATGGAATAACATATATATATATATATATATATATATATATATATATATATATATATTCCGATAAACGTGCAATCAATTTACAAATTCATGAATTATTCACACAAAAACAAATGCAAAGGTTAATGATTTAATTGGCGAGAAATCCATCGTCGCAAACAATTCAAATAATATACAAAAACCTCCGCATCCGTTATGAATGAAAAGATCCTTGTTTCTATAAATTTCTGCCGCATTAATTGTTATTTTTACTACAAGCTTTCGTCTGTTCCTACAGACATCTTCAGGTATGGAATAGATGTTGTTCTTGTTTTTTCTCTTAGTAATAAGATGACAACGAAAATATATGTATTGTTGTATCCGAAAATGCTATTGGAAATGAGTTATTGTTTTTGGAGCGTGCAGTAGCAACGCTGAGTTTGAGTTTAAATTTTTTACAGTTGTGCGTTCATGTACAAATATGGTAATAAACGAATTTTTACTGGTAAATTTTCTGTCAAATTTCAAATATATATATATATATATATATATATATATATATATTTGGTTGGATAGATGTGAGTTTGTGACCCTGGGTTTCACGCTTTAGCGATCGTCAGACAAACTGATTAATGTTTTGAAAAATTTGGGTTTATGTAGATTGCGTGTATTGGTGTTATTGTGGAAGTGGTGGGGGAAATTTCGTCGTTTTGTCATTCATCGTACTAACGCAAACATCGATGTATGCAGACACATATACATACTTGGTCGTCCGTCGGGACTCATACATATATAAACATATGTAGACAGTTTCGGCTATGACACATGTATGTATACGGGTGGTGTTATGTCTATACATACGCATTTGTATGTTGAAATGTTGAAATCTATCCAACCAAATATGTTAGCTCTATCTCTGATATTGAGCGCTTTCTAATAAGTACCGCGCATATAATATATAATTATACATATATATATTTATTTATATTTATATACACTTTTCACACACACACACACATATATATATATATATATATATATATATATATTTATATTTGAAATTTATTTCAATCCTTCATGCGTTTCCGTTCCTTAGTTATGATTAATTAATGATGAACTTGTCATTTTTGTTTATGATGATCGATTTCATCACTATTCTTCTGTTAAGCTGAGAGAGTAATTATATATTCTTATGGCTCAAAGTAGGGTCCAATAGTGGAGAATTCCAGTAAGATATCTTTCTAAGATACAACGGTTCAGAGCTTAATCAAAAAATTAAACAATTTTGCTGTTACACAATTTGGAAAATTTTGCTGTTAAACTTTCTCTCTTTTCTCCTTTTCTCTCTTTCTCTCTCTCTCTCTCTCTCTATATATATATATATATATATATATATATATATATGCCTATCCAGACGACTTACGTTACAGCTATCCAACTACAGCTCTATTAGAACTACTTTAAACACACACACACAAAGCTAAAAGACTCCATCCGAAACATACTAGAAAAATACAAGCATAACTAGCCCATCCACATGTAAAAAATGATTAAAAATAATGATAGCCCTAATAATAAAAAGAATAAGCTAACACAAATTAATGCCAAATACGAACACGGTCACAATATGCTGATTGTTTTAGGAAATTGAAATATCTGTAAAACTCTAGATTTATACACACAACCCGTACATTCATTTAAAAAGTAAAAAAAAAAAAATCATCCTTGATAATGGCTAAAAGTGTAGCGGAAAGTGCTCGGAAACGCAGAACATCTGAACAGTTTTTACGCACTTTGTATCCAGAAAAGAAAACACTTGTAAGGACACAAGAAAAATTTAACAAAAAGGTTAATCGCATCAGTTTTCAGCTGTCTTTATCGAAACACACAAATGCACACATTCACACACACTCACACACGCACACAGAGAAACGGTCACATATATGTGTGTGGAGGGACTGATAAGTAACAAAAACAACTGTACTAATTTTATTATTCGAAAACCGATATTAAAGTCAAACTACACTGTATAAATCTCTTTCTGTTACTAGCCACATCCCCTTTCCTATGAGGAGAGAAAATATCTTCATTGTCTTTATGTTCAAGTACATTCATTTTTGTTATTATCCAGTTTTTAGGTGACTGTTAACCTTCAAGGGATTTCGAAATGAAAACTTTAATCTACAGAAGTTGTTTGTTCTTTTTCCGCTGTCTATATCCAGGGAAATCTCTTTAAGATCTTATTCCAGTTATTGCTCGCCTTGAGCCTAAGTACACATTGCCCGATCCAGGTGGTCGGGGATTGAACTCGCAATGACTATGTTCGGAAACGCTTTAATCTCCATGCTCATAGTTCCGTAGTACAATTTGGAGTGTAGACACTTGTCACGCTTTCCTGTATTCAATGAGGCTTCATTTTTAACCGTCAGCATCACGCGACATAAGGAAGGTTATGTTAAAGGCTCCAAGTTTACACCCAGAAATTCAAAAAGGGATTTGACATAATTCATGCTGCAATAGAAGTTCTCAAGTTCTAAAAATTGTATAAACAACATTTTTTATCAGGACATCTCTTTTCAGTAGTACTTTTTTCATAATGCGAATTAGACTTCAGTTTCCTAATCTGGACATAGTTACATAGATCTGGCCATGAGAGAAATACTTGAAGATTTTTCTAATTATTATATGAATACGAATAATTAAAAAGTAATTAAGAATATATACTATTTTTTCACGTGTTTAAATAAGACGGTTCAATTTTAAGGAAATCTATTTAAAAAAACTAATTTTAACAAAAGAAAGATGGATCTTAATTCTTAATTTAATCATCAACTAAGCTCATGCCGAGTTCTACAACAATAATATGACCACAGAATTTCCCTTGTCGCATCGTTAAATATTTTAGCTTAACAACCTTAACAAAATCTTGCAATAACAATCATAAATTATGAGTGCTGGTTATTTTAAGTAAGGGGTACAAATGAAAAGATTTGAAATTGACAACTTTTTTTTCCATTTCACAGCCAGTAACCACTTCTTTCTTTCTTTCTTTCTTTCTTTCTTTCTTTCTTTCTTTCTTTCAATGAAACAAAGTAGTGTTTATCCCCTTTTCCCATAAAGTCCATTATTTATGAGGTATAGGTAGTGTGAACTAAAGAAGGGAAGGAGAATCATAATTATGATATAGATTATTATTTAGAAAATTCCATCATTTTTATCAGTTTCATTCAACTATTTTGTCGTAATCTGAAATAGCGGACGACAATAATTCTTACTATGAACGGTGTAGATTTTCTAAATTACGACAGAATTCTGATATGGTAGATAAAAATTCTTTGTATACAAAAACGATGAATTTAAAAATAAATCTTTACAAAGAAATATTCCCTATATATGCCAATTTTTAAAAATGGAATTAAAAATAAACGACATGGAATAAATATTTACCCAAATATGCTTTAAAAACTGTCATGAGAATTACACATGATAAATGGCCGTCATTTATATATATATATATATATATATATATATATATATATGTGTGTGTGTGTGTGTGTGTGTGTTGTATTGTCTTCCCTCTAATGAGACTATTGTGGACTCTTACACTTACTATAACGTTAGTAGCAAAAGTAAGCCTCGGAGGAATAGTGATATAGACTGAACGGTGGTCAACCGACACACACTCCCAAGTAGTGTAACATACTTCTGTTGTATTTACTATTCAATACACTATATATCTGCAATCTCTTATACATACATACATATATATATATATATATATATATATATATATATATATATATATATATGCATAAATGGCTGATGACCATTTGCCACGTACTAACAATGCAGGTTTTTGTTCGACTGATACAAGATGAGGGTGGGCAGAGAAAATTTACAGTTAAACGAAATTACAAAAAAGATTTAATATAGAGGAATTCATATATAATCTTTGTCTGTAAGTGATGGCACATGCACAAGCAATAACATATACAGTCATCCACGATAATGACTGTGGAATGATATGAAAATTAAATTACGATTCTTTGCAATTGGCACATTCTATGCATCACACTCAAGATGATTTGTACAAAGAATGATATTCATAAATAGTTTTTTTGTACCAGAAGCAACAAATTCAGATTTTAACTACTCCATATACAATTGTTTCACATTGGTATCTTCCGTAAAACGATTTAATCTGTTCGCACCATAATGAGAGCAAGGACAATATCAAGTTTTAATGTTGGGAAATCCAAACTTATATGTATGGTTAAAGACAAAAATACACAATCATCTAGCTTTTGCCGTTGGCATCAATGCGTAACCGTGAGCTTATCGCTTTGGTACGACTGGAAGATGCTGAATGGAAGGCATATGTCCAGATTACGGACATGCTTCATTTATTCTGGGTCTGACGATAAAGTAGGCCAAGTTGCTAGTTCTCGGATCGGGAGATTGGAGGTTTTCAGGAGCGTCGAACCACCTCTTAACTACTGTTGCTAACAGTTTCATACTGACCTTCGGGTTGTAACACCTGTTTGGGTCCCAGCTATTGGCAAAAATTATTAATTATCCTCATTTCCTTCCGAACACCTATTGTAAGTAAACATCATTTTTCCCCAAGAAGAATTACTTTTTGGAACAGACGCCTGCGTGAATGACCCTACCTCTAAAGACTACAAGCGTAACGTTTTCAAGTCAAGAGTCAATCATGATCTATTCTCATTATCTTCATAAACTTCACCGACTACAGCATTCTTTGACATTCATATCTCACGCCTCATTCAGTAACCCTCTGCCTTGAGTGGCTCTTGAGTTTTTCCATGGATGAACTTCAGAAAAAATAAATTCCCTTATCAAACTAAGCTAAGGAATTATCAATAGGGATCGTTGTAGACCAGTGATGAACTAGCTAACTTCGCTGACATTTCCTGGTATCTAGTCTTCAGTCCCTTTCTCACTACCGTAACGTACGTCAAAGACCCTAACAGAGGATTAGTGGCAATATCTTGTTAGTCGTATTCATTTAACAAATCCAGATATAGTTAGCTAATTTTGTATCACATTAAGAAATATGTGATAAGTTTTTTAAGAGATTTAAAAGGCTAAGTCTAATGCTTATAATAAAGGATAGATCAATGGGCAGAGTTATATATGTATACTATCCGAATTACCCGCAACTTGTTGCGTGTCATATATTTTTTGTAAGTAAAGGGTCATTGATTTTAAATCATTGTTATAAATTGTGGAGAAAATGATGCATTTCAACATTACTCAATGATCTTGCCTTTATGACCTCCATCTTCTGAATTTCTACTTTTATATTTTGGATAGGGGTCATTACCTTGTTCAAATTTACGTTTAATTTAAATCAAAGGGAAAAATCAGTGATGGTGTAAAAACAGCTTGATCTGACATCTTTTATATGTATTTGTTGCAGTAATTGATTGAATGAATTGATGAGCATATTTCCCCATTGATATGAGAGTTGAATTGTGGTAACAAATATGTATTATAAGGCACTACCCAAAGATTGCTGATTTCTTGCTCAACGTGACGTCCATTTTGTTTCCATTTGATATTGCCAATGTGACTTCAATCTTCTATATTTTGGATAAGAGTCATTCCCTTGTTCAAATTTAAATTTAATTTAAAATCAAAGGGAAAATAAATTTCCGTGGGGGATTTCTGCCCTCCCATTCCGGGACACTCTTTGTTTAAAGTGAAATAGACTTATCAAAGTACCTTAGGACTCATTACCTAGTTTAAATTTAAATTTAATTTAAATGAAAGGGAAAATATTTCAGTGAGGGGTTGTTTCCCCTTTGATCAAAATAATCTCGCCGATGTGAGCTCCATCTTCTGGCTTTCTCCGTCTATATATTGGATAGGAGTCATTCACTTTTCAAATTTAAATTTAATTTAAATCAAAAGGAACAAAATTCAATGTGGGTTTTGTTCTTCTCCCCCTCCCCTTTGATCATTATGGAATATACATATCCAAGTCCCCTGGGTAATGTAGTTTCAGAATATATATATATATATATATATATATATATATATATATATATATATATATATATATATGGTTATGGGGTTTATCTCCAAAACCCTAGGAGGAGTTCGATAACGAACAAACAGACAGACAGACAGAGGCAAAATTATATATATATATATATATATATATATATGTGTGTGTGTGTGTGTGTGTGTGTTTTCTTGGCAGGAAACAGACATACAGTAAAATGGCGAATTAGATTTATGAGTATTAACTGATATCAAATATCTCTTGAAAATGGATAGAAACTTGAGAACTATATACTATAAAAGGGTTAAGTCTAAAGTTCCAAACTTATCGAAAGGAACAAGTCACATGGAGAAGGTTGGCGGTTACAATGGCCGAATCACATGGCGTAAGAAAACACATAACAATGTTCGCTAAATTTCGGGAAAATTAAAAAAATGTTTTAATGATATACAGTAACCTATTTTAAGAAGCATTTCATCCCTTCCGCAATTCCTCACATAAAATAAGGTTTTGTTTCAGAAAACCAGACATTAAATGTATTTATTTCTTTTATTGCCAGCGTACATGCTCAAAATGAGTATGTTGTTCAGAATACTAAAGCATATAACAATGTTCGAAATTCCGGGAAAATGAAAAAAAATTCCTTCTTTTGTGTAGAGGAAGCCATTTAGAAAGCATTTCATCACTTCTGTGATACCTTATATAAAAGATTTATTCTTTCACAAAGTCGGACAGAAAACCTATTTATAAATCTCGTAAGTTTCCATGCACAGACACAACTATGCACGTTAAATAAGATGTTGCATTTTACTAACATCGACAAGCTGAAAAAGAATGTTTTCCCGCCTAAAATCCTACCGCTGTTTTGATATGCGAAATTCTCACAAGTGAACCCTGAGCTTTCGACACATTCTGATGACAGATCTTTTATGTGGACATACAGGCTGAAAAGTAATGTTTGTTCTTGTCGTTTTAAATCAGTGTTCTCGTCATTTTCTTGCTATGACGCCAAACTCGAGTGTATGCGTCTGGGATTTGCGGCCCGACGCATCGGTATATTGTATACGGTATGAACAAATCAATGACTTTGTCATAAAGAATAAATAAAATGATGAATACAAAATCGGGATTTCCGTATTTCTTTTGTAATGTTTATCCCCTTGGTGTTTAAGTAATTCTAAACATAAACTACTCGACATATCCCTCTTACGTTCAGATAAATTGACAGCGGTTTTGTTACTCGAAATTTGACACACGTGCCCACACGTAGCTACATATCTGCGATTAAATCTTAATAGACCAATGCAAGTGAGCCGTTATGGAGATAGTTTAACTGATTATAATTCGACACTTTTCATTTGCTATGTATATTTATACACAGTTATATATAAAATGAAGTACATTTTTTTCTGCATAATATAGCTATTATTGTACATCCTAGGTTTTTTTTCCTTCTCTCATTCTCCCTATTTTATAAGTAAATGCACTTAAAAAATTAAGAAAAAAAAAAACAAAAAAAAAAAACTGCGATGCACAGAAACTACTTATTTTTCCCTCCTGGGAATTGATTTTATCTGTCACCCGATATTATTCCTCTTCTTCCTCTCTTCTCTCTTTTAGATATATTTCTTCACTTTCCTTCATCTCCAGTTGCTTATATAGAGAACCGGCGAAAGACGCATATAACACGAAGCTTATATAAAGCGTAAAGCCCCTAGTCACCTGTATATATCTACAAGAGTTATATCTCAGATTTTTAGGAATTTCTACCCATGGACAACAAAATTGATAGCTGAGAAGTGTTCGGATTAACAAAGCGTTACACCTTAGACTTTTTTTTATTCCATCTTCAATCTATCAGTCTGTCGGATTTAATCCATATTTGATTCTAATATATATATATATATATATATATATATATATATATATATATATATATATATATTTTTAAGGTGTGCTGTATTTAGGGAATAAGGTGCTCAAAATCAGTGATAGAGCGTATGTAAATATAAATGTAAAACAGAACATTGAAGTCAATAGACAAGGAAAAATCCAACATTCGTGGCCTGACAATTGCATCCAGCATGAAACAGCCTGTCACCTTTGAGTGTTTTCTTCAATATTCGCTATATATATATATATATATATATATATATATATATATATATATATATATATATATGTGTGTGTGTGTGTGTTTGTGTGTATATACATATATATATATATATATATATATATATATTTAGATAGATAGATAGATAGTGTTTTCTTTTCAGGACACAATCTATGTCCAAAATATCTGTATAGCCGAGCGCTTTCGCTTAATCTTTCAGCTATTATCGAAGTTCTTTATTATTTTTATTTTATTTTTAAATCAATATATGTATCTAAATTTATAGGAATATCTTATTCTTTAACATGGTCAGAACATTGTGGCTCTGTTCATAGTTAATGTTATTGGATGTTGGTTTTTCCTTTCTTATTATTAGTGTTCCCATTATTTCTAATCTATTTTTATATGTCAATAAAGTTATTATCCATTTATTTTCTACTACTATCCGGATGGAGTTTGGTAGATTTCCATTTCATTTTGGGCAATTTTTACACACATCCAGAAAAGAAAACACTTGTACGAACACAAGAAAAATTAAATAAATATTTTAATCGCAATACCTTGTCTGTAATCGTTAACGAAATTAATACACACACACACACATATATATATATATATATATATATATATATATATATATATATATATATATATGTGTGTGTGTGTGTGTGTGTATGTGTGTTTTCACAGCTCATCAGTGTGGCTAGACTTCCGATCGCTTCAAGCAGAGTTCGAAACTCGCGTGATTTGACATCAGTCGGAGATTCTTACACCTAGACTATCGACGCCCACCAGAGAGAATGGCGAATTTTTGCATATTCATTTTTTTCATAAACAAGTCAGTGACATAGTGAACTCAATCCACCTTACAGAGTCTTGCATTATCACCAGTAATAGTGACTGTTTAAAAATTCGCGCTTTTCTCCCTACAGTGCTCGACCGAATGAATTATTTTTCGGGGGCTAATATCGTCATCCACAGACCCAACTGTTTCGGTGTTTTACAGCCCATCAGTATGGCAAGACATCCGATCGCTTCAAGCCGAGACGAAACGCACACACACACACATACACCACATACATACATATATATATATATATATATATATATATATATATATATATATATATATATATATTGGAATCAAATATGGATTAAATCCAACAGACTGATAGATTAAAAGTAGGAACACTTACTACTTACGCGTTACAATTGTCATTCGTGTACATTTGTGGTTGCTCAGTCTTCAACGGTTAACGCGTGTGGTAGTGTGTTAACTGAGATGTGTTTCGTTTATCAATGACATGGTATTCATATTTTGAGGAGGTAGATATGATTTTTGCATACTTCCGCACGAATTGTACTGGACGCGAGACTGCACGGTTGTATCAGAGTGCGCTTCCTGACCGAAGGCAACTGAGTCACCTAACCTTTGCTGTCGTTACTTAAAGAAAGTCCGTGGGACGCAATCTATGAATCGAGGAAGACCAAGATCCGCTTGTACGCCAGACTACGAAGAGCACATTCAACAGGCTGTTAAAGACGCTCCAGGTATCAGCACGTGTCTAGTCGTTTTAGCATTTTGAATTGTATGTATGTATATATATATATATACTCTAAACTTTAAACTTAATAGCTCAAAAACGATGGAATTGCGTACATCTCTTTATGTGGACTTTTGTCCTTTTTTTTGGCGGGGGGAAGGGAACCAAACCCACCCTAGAGTATTTTTGATACACCGTATGTAACTTACATGTGCCACAAGGCCGAAAGTATGGGCTATCTGGTGAGGATTGAACTGATCTAGCAAGACAAGTTTGCTAATCATTACACCACGCCGACCTACCCCATATATATATATATATATATATATATATATAGGTACCATATAAGCCAGCTAGATGCTTTCCATAAAAGTTGTCTGAGTGCAATCTGTGGAGTTAAGCTTGAAGATAGGACATCTAACGTAGACCTGTTTAACAGGTGTAATATTTGAGGAATCGAGACTTTTATCATACAGTCTCAATTACAGTGGACTGGTCATGTCTTGAGAATGTCTGATGACAGGATACCCAAGATCCTAATGTACAGCCAGTTAAATCAGGGCTACAGGAATGTAGGACGCCCATGACTGAGATAGAAAGAAACTGAAAAGCAACTTGTCAGCAGTCAATATACTACCCTTGAGCGCTTAGCCTCGGAGCGGGTAGAATGGAGATCAACGTGTTTTAGTGAACTCAGCAATTTTCAGTCTGCTTCTCTAAATCATTTTCAAGAAGCGAGAATAAGATCTAAAACGTCAGCCAATCAAAGAGTGATCTCATCTCACAATCCTCAAACTTGCTCCATATATGGCCTCCTTTGTAAATCACTAGCGCGTTTTAAATAGGACTTAAGATTATCGCACAAAAAATCATAACTGAATCAAGTAAGTTGTCAGATCCTCATACGTCGAAACCGACGGGGAGAGTCCATTATATATATATATATATATATATATATATATTTAATTTAATTTAAATAAAATGGAAAAATATTCAGTGGGTGGTTTGTGCAAAAACAGCTTGATCTGATCTCTTTGATATGTACTTGATGCAATACTTGATTGAATGAACTGATGAGCAGATTTCCACACTGATATGATAGGTGAATTGTTGCAACAAATACGTTTTTTTTTAAAGTCACATTGGTGATTTCTTGCTCAACTTGACGCTCATATTGCCTCATTTTGGTCTTATCGACGTGACCTCCATCTTCTGGCTTTGTGTGTGTGAGAGTGAGTGAGTGAGTGAGTGAGAGAGAGAGAGAGAGACACAGAGAGAGAGACAGAGAGAGAGAGAGAGAGAGAAAGAGATTCACCAGAAAATGAAATAAGGAGGAAGAAGAAATATATTTCAGTATTTTTATTTTTGTGTTGTTTGATTTTCATTAATGAATCATTTTTCCCGTGAATTCGACTTGTCAAACAAGCGTGGCTATCATTTGTGTCGTTCCAAAATCACGAATAGACGATGCGTCCATCCGAAGTTTCAGGAAATTTACGGATTCCCACTTGGGAACCATAAAGATTGCTATATTTAAGTAAATAAATAAAAATTCTAGTTTGTTTGTCTAAGTGAGAATCAGATGAAAATATATATTCTTAAGTGTGTGTGTGTGTGTGAGTATGTGTGTGTGTCGTATTCATTACGTTTGCTGGATTTTAGTATGTTGATTTAGCAACATTTTTACGTACATATCGTTTGTTTTATACACACACACGCACAACACACACACACACACACACACACACATATATATATATATATATATCCGTTAGATTCTTTAAGAATGGATTCAATATATGGCGATGTAATATAATGTTTTTGACGTGTGTCTAGTTGGTATTACTGTTATTAGCAGGCTCTCGATGTACTTTCTCCCTAATGAATTATGTTCTTTTTTTGATTAAATTGGCATTAGCAAAATCAAAATTAGTTTCGTTCCTGTGTAATACGTGAGTGCTTGAATGATTTTCTGAACGTAATTATTTTTGTGTTCGTAGAGACGGGCTTTTAGATCATTTCCCCGATATAAACTTCTTTTTTTTACATTGTTTAACTTTTTAATTATAAGTACTATTTGCATTATTGTTGATTTTATTTTTCTTCGTAATTATTTCCCCGATTGTCTGTGACGTGGTTGTAAATATCCTAGTATTAGGGATGATTAATTTATTTTCAAGTTTAATAGAAATAATGTTAGATAGTAGGATTATGAATTTAATGTTAGAATTGCTATTGATGGGGTCTAGTGTTTCAATGTGTGGACTTTGTAAGCTTATATTTTAGCGTCGAGTTTGAAATGGTGTGGATAGTGAATAAGTTTAACTGTTTCCTTAATATATTTCTTTTCTTCATTTAGGTATTCTGGGCTGCAAATCCTAAGGGTTCTGAGGTAGAATCATATGAATAATCCTAATTTCATTTTTTTGGTTGTGATGGGAATAGAATCATATTTGTTAGTGGATTTACGATAAACTTAAAAGTCTATTTTTTTAATTTTAATTTACGTATTAATCAGATGTCGAGGAAAGTTTGACATAAGTTTATATTAAATTCTTATGTGAATTTCATGGTAAGTTCAATCTTATAAAGTTTCATTATTATGTCTAATAGATTAATATTTTGAGGATACAATAGACAGATATATATATATATATATATTAAGAAATGGACAAGGTCCGACAATTTATTTATTAAAGACATTTTTTATGTTTAACGTTGTTATTTATAGATACAAGTATTTAAGCAAATGCTCTGTTTATGATAAACAGTATTAAATAACATTTACCGGCCTGAATGTCCGAGAAATTTTCATAGAAAATATTCGTTCTTTGACAGGATTCGAACCTGCATCCTATACGGAACCGTCATTTTCGCTGACGTGCCTTACCGCTTAGGCTACAAAGAAGCGTTCGGTAGACAAGGTCGAATTTACTGCTTATAAACTTCAATCTTCCATGAATCTCGTACATTCATAATTGCTCTTGATATTGAGATATATTATGAGATTTAATATTATGAGGAGATATATTGTTATTAACTTAATTTTAATTTTTGCTCTATAATATTTAATCTATGTGATGACGGAATAAGCACTGATAATCGCGAAGGATGGAAATTATTTTGAAATGTAAATGAAATATTTTTAAATAAACGTTTTCTTTTAAATAGCAAATTTATTATTTTTTTTAAAAAATATTTACGATAGTGTGTTGCAAATTTGATAGGCTGACTTATGTGATGCTTGAGCTGTGACGTCTTGCATGCCTTAATTTTAAATTCTCTTGTTAATTGCATTTTTTTTATTTCCAGTTAACTTGATATGTAGCTGCTTAATCTTATACTGTTAATCTTGTTGGTCAAAAAAGAAAATCATCATCATCTGATATGAAGTCATCATCACTGCGATACTGGTTCGCAGTCAAGTGCTTTCTCCTGTTGGCGAACAGATGATAGTCAAATAAGTAGAATAGGGAGGGTGATCAACCAGTTGTTTGGTTTGGTTTGCTTTACGGTATAGCAACCTCAATGTGTTATTTAATGCCGACAATTGTTATTGCTGGGAATGTTTTTTTGAAAAATGTATAGCTTGGAATATTTTTCCTTCAAAAATCTATTTCTGGCAATATTTTTTTCCTTCAAAATCTATTTCTGGCAATATTTTTTCCTTCAAAATCTATTTCTGGCAATATTTTTTTCCTTCAAAATCTATTTCTGGCAATATTTTTCCTTCAAAAATGTATAACTGGTAATTTTTTTACAAAAATGTATTGCTGGTAATAATATTTTTCTTCAAAACTTTATTGCTGGCAATATATTTTTTTACAAAATATTTCTTCTATTAAAATCTATTTTTACACTTTCATAGTGTTTTGACCCTACCTTGAGATTTAACCATTTTTCCATAACTGGGGCTTTAACAGGTGTTACTAACCCGGGTCAGAATGAACCTGGGAACACTAGTAATTAAAAGGTGATTCCACGCTCCTCAAAACCTCCTGATCAGAGGCCTTGCTGTTGGACGTAGTTTATCGTCTTACCCAGGAAGAGGATGTAGTTCATCGTCATACCCAGGACGGTTAACTACTTGAAATCTACACTCACGCGCAACAGCCTTAAAAACTAAGGACTTGCGTGTTGGGGAATTTCTTCGGTCTTGATAGACTTTCGTAACCGCCTCACACACATTGTCATGGTACTCTCCATTGATAGTGTGACACTTTTGAAGATGTCAATAAACAAAATGATTTTTGCATCACAAAAAAAAAAGACCATCAGCTTTATTATCTAATATTACATCCCTGAGATGGTCACCGCCATGAAGAGAACATTTACGTATGCAATTTCTTATCTTAATCATTATGTTGAACTCTTTCGTATCAATTAGGTAATAAATATATTTGGTATTATATGCCATTTTCATGATCTAAGATAATTGCATTTAAAATGTGTCCAATCATTATGGGAAACCCTATATATCGTTTCTCTTGTCTAGCATTTGGGGGTTTGTAAATAGAATAAACGGCAAAGTAAACTTGAGTGACGCTTCTATGAATTCTCTAAATAAAGGTCATGCAAAAAAAAAAAAAAAAAAAAAACAGGCCAAAACATAAGTGGAAACTCTGGCTATCGACCATGATTATACTTCAATATATTCAGATTTTGTGGAAAAAATAATTACCGTATTTTTCGGCTTACAAGACGCTTCGGCATGGAAGACGCACCCTGATATTGGAAATAAAGTTCAAAGGAAAAAAAAGTCATTCTCATACAACAACACATTCACCATGCGTTCCTCATATACTGACGCCATGTATTGTTTACATTAAGCACTCAGCCGATTTTGTTTGTATGGCAATGATATACTAGTCATAACAAAAAGTCTCCCGCCGTGGCTAAATAAACAGAGCATCTTTAGGTTTGTGGCTCGGCTCCAGGAAGGGTCATAGTCTTGGAAATACTTGCAGCAGCTAAGTACTGAAGTTACATCACATAAAAGGGTAAGTTAGATAGATAGCTAACATTATAGTTTAATGACTTAACATACAAATCCACTTCTCTACCAGTCAAGACAATTAGGTGACCGTCCAAGCTTACTTGAGCCTGGGCGTTGCCTTATATTCGTAGTGGAATTCGCACACGCATTTTTCAGGGTATTTTTAGGGAAAAAATGCGTCTTGTAAGCCGGGAAATACGGTATACATTTTCTATGGTGTGAGATGGACTATTTATATGTATGTTATTTTTATTATTATTATTATTATTATTACAAATTGCTTTCGTCTTTTATTATTTGAAATAGTCGATAAGTCA
>CAHIKZ030004753.1:1430000-1435000 GCA_903632075.3 Acanthosepion pharaonis | reverse complement strand
ATGTAAATCATCCGTTACTACTGCCAAATCATTCAATGTGTTGAATATATCACGGAAATATTCTTGCTCTTTCTTGGTTCACAGCAATAAAATTACGTTCGTCTGTGTGAAAGGCAGAAGAATGGATATCCTGTGAAGATAGCATTCGCTAAACGTTAGTAACCATCTAAATATTTCCACCCGGACCATCATGTTCCTTTGTTATCAAACAGCAAATAATAAGAACTGTGATGTTTGGAATAAACTTACTTTTCTATTGTCCTGAGTGTACCTTCCTGGATATATTCTCTTTGAAGTTCAAAATAACTTTAATGGTGACTCGAGGAGACCTTTAGTCACGGGAATACCGATAATACAAAGAGGATTACAAAAAAAAATACAAATGAACAAAAAAAAAAAAAACACAACAAGTGGCATACATGTGTCACCTTCCTTCTTATGTAGAGTTTAAATAACAGGATGCATTGAACTCTTTATGTTGAAACCAGATTAAGAGAACGAGTACTCCAAAGTCAAATCGTGAAGAATGCTTTTTAATACGAAAAGTGTTAAATTTACGCCCACAATGTCTGTAACTGTAATAAACACACGCTCGAGTGCATGCACTCACACAGACATATAAATATATATATATATATATATATATATATATATATATATATATATATATATATATATATATATATATATATATATATATATATATATATATATATATAGATATAGTAATGGATAGCGGCTTGGATTGAGGAATCGGAGAGCAGAGTTCGAATTCCAGTTGAATCCGTTACATTCACTTACGTGCTAATACCCTTGGGAAAGGTATGAATCCTCTCCTCCAGCTATGGGTGAAATAGCAGGACAGACTGGGTTCTGTAGAAGGACAACTCTGAAGTCAAAACCTGCGGAGGGTGGTTTGGGAACCTTGTGGCATTCGCTGCACCAGGTTTCTGTATTCGTCCCTTCAAAAAGTATGGATGGTCCTGCACGAAGCCTTCACCACTATAATCAAATCTCATGTGCCGGTGTCGGGCTGTCGGTTTCCTGAAACTGATCCGCTTGATCCTCATCCGTCGAATTTCGACAGAAGAGTCGACTATATATATATATATATATATATATATATATATATATATATATATATATATATATATATATATATCTGTGTGTGTGTCTAGATATAATCTAACTGTTATACAATTGGGTTGATTCTTTGGAAAAATCCATACGCGATTGCTAATCAACAGGTAGACGAAGTAAAAGAAAAAAAAACAACTGTTTTACTGTTTGTGTTCAGGTAATTTTGATCGTCTAATTATAAGAACTGCATGTTGTTAGTAATTTTGGCTACATCCTGGTATTCATGGTAAATATCTAACATGACTCACTTATATGGTAAGTGTATCTTCGAATTAACTTGAATCCTAGCAGTCCAAAATATTGTTCATTTATTTAATATGGAGTGATGTATAATGATATGTATAATGATATGAATCTAACTTGTATTTAGATATATTGTATTTATTTTCAATTTTCTATTTTTCAATATTCACCTATATTGCATATGATTCATTATTGCACGTAATTAGATATTTTTTTTTTGTTTTTTATGATTAGTACGCTATGAAAATTGAGATGCAGTAGAGTGGGGCATAGATTTGGTTGGGGTGTATCATAGATACACCGGCCCTAGAGATAAGTCTAGCACAACGAAAACTGCACACAAAATAACACTTGTCAGTGTGTGATAAGATTTGGAAAAAAAACATTAATGATGACTCGTGGAAACTTGTTGCCACGTGATCACCAGCCATAACAAGAGAAATTCTTAAAAGAAAAACAACTTTGTAATAAAAAACAAATGTCATGCATGTGTTTCTACTCCTCCTTATGTCGGAGTTAAATAACAGGATATATCGGGTTAACTAGCTTTACGGCCCCATCACGTTAAAACGCAGGTTCCCGTTCGATCAACGAAGTTAAGCAACCTCGAGCTTGGTTAGTATCTAGATGGATGAGCGCCTGTGAATAACAGGTTCTGTAAACTTAGATGTACGTGTGGTGTAATGGATAATGGCTCGGAATTGTTAATCAGAGAGCCGAGTTCCAATTCCTTTAGGTTTCATTATATTCACTTAGGCGCAAATATCTATGGCAAAGGTATGAATCCACCTATTCTCCTACCAGCTATGGGTTAATTAGTAAGACTTGCATCACTAGAACCATTAATATCTCCAAAACAGAAATAAAAAAGAATTGAATAAAATAAAATCGCGTACAAAATATTTAGACTCCGTCATTAAATAATCTGTAGACGTTGATATGCCGCTAAACAAAAACAAGTACTTAGCCAACTTACCTTAGGCGGTAACCTATTTAAGAGAAGGAAAACTGAACTCAAATCGTCAAAGGGAAGCCACTCCAATAACTTTTCCGGGAATGGATTACAATTAACAGATAGAGAATAAAAAAGAAGACGTGGAAAGTCAAGATCACCTATGATTTTAAGCGATATGATAGTTAAAATATACACAGCAAATTGTTAAACGTTAGTAAAATTAAAGAAAAAAAAAAACAGGATTTATAAAAATAAATGATTTAAACAGTATTCAAGTCACAAAAGACAAAAGAAAAATGGAAAATAAAAATAATAAATTAAAGGAAAATTAATTAAAAGAAAAAAAATGTCAGAAACGAGAAAACGGCCGTTACCAGTAAATCAGGGCTTCTACCAAATCTATGATACGACGGCCCCAGAATCTATAATACAGGACCCCCATTCTAGTACAATTGCCATAAGCTACTATTCATAAAAAATACAAATTTTATTGTAACCTAATTATGTACAGTGATGAATGATATGGAATATAGGTGAACAATGCCGATAGGAACATTGAAAACAAATAGAATGTATCTAAGTACAATTTAGGGGCATGTCATAATAGATCTTTACGTGTGAAATAAATCGACAATCTCTAACATCAACTTGAAATTTTTCTGGTTAAAAGTTTGATACTTTTAACACATTCAACATTATGAATAAAAAATAGTGAATTTTATAAAGTGTATGTGTACTGTAATGTAATATCAGTCATCTTAGATGCTGTTCTCGATAGATAATCGATACTACTGTAGGTTGAACATTTCAGGGTCACAGTTTCACTGCTTAACAAAAAGCCATCTGGAAAAATTTGGAAATCGTCTAAAACAATGAATGGCGAATATAGGATTCCTAGCATCGCCTGTTTAAATTTTTCTGGTTAATTTTAGCACATTCAACATTATGAATTAAAAATAGTAAATTTTATATAAAGTTTTTTTTTCGATACTTATTATGAGCAAAACAAATTCACGGATTTGATCGAAAAACAAAACTCCAGAATGACGTTAAAATCAAGGAAAATTTGTTATCCTTTAATATTCACTTGTGTTGTATATAAATATATGTTGAAAAAAGCAAATGTTAATAAGATTTCTAGGTTCACAAGTCAATGCCCAGGAAACCCTATCAGACTTGCCATTCCCCATGTCTGATGTAGATACAAGGGCCCCACAATCTATGACACGGGATCACCACTCTACTCCATCTCAATTTTTACAAGGTAGTATTCATATAAAATAAATGCAATATAGGGGAACAATTTAAGTGGGAAAATTGAAAATAAATGATTCTAAATACAATTTTTTATAATAAATCATAGAGAGGCAGTTTTTAATATCAACTTAAAATTTTATTGAAACATTAAAATTTTCTGTGTCGCGATGAATTCATATTTTTAAAAAGAAAAAAGTTATTATATATATATATATATATATATATATATATATACACACACACACTATATATATATATATATATATATATATATATATATATATATATATATATATGCAAGCAAATATATGGATATAGATCCGACAGTATGAAGAAAAATATACGGAAAAAACAAACAAAAATCCTTATATACAATTATGCCGTTTTAATGTTAATATGTCAACGTCGGACGTTTCGGTCTAATAAACCATCTTCAGGACATATTCATAAAATATAATTAACATTATCAATTCAGCATGACAAAGAACAAGACTTATCCAAACAGATAACTGAAAGCGCTGATCTTATAAAACTTTCAATTATCTGTTTGGATAAGTCTTGTTCGTATGTACATCGTCTTTGAATCTTTGAATCTGAATTCATACATTTTCGATGGCTATGAGAATTGACAACAAAAATAATAAATATTATTTATTTATTAGATTGTTTGTTTACACTAGTTATTTATTAGAATGGTTGGCACAACATCATTTCATTGTCAATTGATTCAAACTTTTAGAAATTGTAAATAATATAGATTTCCTTATAGATATCTCTCATATTTTAATTTAATAAATGTTTATAAATTCATGAATAAAACATTGTTTTCAAGTTTATTCCTTTATAAATTGGTCAATGGTAAATATTGTATTGAATTAGTTGTTCTAATTGCATTAGTTTTTTTAAAATGTTATAAATATATAATTATTCTTGTAAATAAACATTCTAATAGTGTTCAATATTTTTGCTGTAAATTCTTAAGTACCCAAAAATTCACTTTCATCGTTCGTTTCGGTTTTATTCACTTTCCAATCATCGCTTTTTATAACAATATTCATTGCCTAATAGTGAAGATGGTTTTAAAAAGCGGGCTCATGGGAAAAAACGTCCTTTTGATACTACGTCTTATTGCACGTACGTATATCCATGTTTGCAGAAAATTGTTTAATCAAAAGGTAACGTTAATTATAATGTCTTCATATCGTAAGTTATAATATTTTATTAAATTTTCAGAGGCACGCAAAAGAATCTTTCATTTATGTGACGTTTCATTTCTCCCTATCTTGCTTTGTCATCAAATAAGAGACAATTTGATTCTGCCAGTGAAAATTCTTGAAAAGGGGCAATTTTCTTAAATTATTTTTTCGCATGAGATAAAAAAAGATCCTTACTTCACAGCAACAAA
>CAHIKZ030004753.1:1352500-1425000 GCA_903632075.3 Acanthosepion pharaonis | reverse complement strand
TCTGGAGTGCGCGGCACTTTTGGAAATTGCCTGAAAACCACACCACAGGTTGACCCAAGCCTTATGAGTGAAACTGGGTTGACGGAACACTTGGGAACCGTCGATAACTGTACTAGCTCGAAGTCACAAGTCATCGTGACCGAGGGTCTGAGTGTGCTGGCGTTGTTCAGTGTGTTGATCATGCTAGATAAGACGCTTTCTCATAGAAACTGTAACTAAGGCCTGCTCAGCATAAGTGTAGTATACACCACAGTTGGGCTCTGTGGGTGTTGAATAAACATAAATGTGCGTGAGCAAGTGTCTGCAATGGGGATGGCAAGCCGCTCTAGTAGAACGGTATCCTCGAATCCAAGTGGCCAGATATTATTATGTATATGTTCTTTCTGTGTGTGTGTGTGTGTGTGTGTGTGTGTGTGTGTGTGTGTGTGTGTGTGTGTGTGTGTTTTCTGAAATTTGTATAATGTTTGATCTATATTATTATTAGGGAAGCGTTGAATTAAGTAGCTTAAAGAAGGCGATTATTTTAATAATAATTATTTCATGCTTAATAGATATGTGTGTGTGCGTGTATGTCTGTGTATGTGCGTATAAAGATTCCCCCTACAAATACTGACTATTTGCTTATTTCGTCATAGTTGATTTACGTTTTCTCAGTTACACGGATAAATATTAGATTTTAGATCAAATCATTTCAAGGAATACATTATAATCTTTTTTTTTTTATAAAATGAAAACAGCATTGCATATGTGTGAAAAACACGCCCTGTATAAATTTGGCTGTCCGTACGTTTTAAATACAAGAGACTATTATTAAAATTTATAAATTACTCTTAAACAGAGAAAGCTATTGACACGAAATTGCTTTATAATCTTTCAGGTTAGAGCCATGCCCTGTATATAGCAGATTTTAGTGGAGATCTTATATGATAGCCCAAATTTAGTCGGAGGAAAATATGATTCAGGTTCCAAACACTCACATATAAGAAAATGCTATTTCAATAATGTTTTCTATATGTCGGAATAATAACTGTTGACATTAGAGTTGAGGAGGTCAAGATTATTGTGATCTGGAAAATATCCTTCCGGGAGTCTGTTCCACAAAGCAACGGTTCTTATTAATGGAAGACGAAGTGAATTATGATGAGTCATCGTTGTTTATGTCGCATGGCGAGGCCCACCACCAAATTTCAGGTTTCATGGAACCAAGGAATGTACTTCATCAGAACAATTGCCATAGAAATAGCGATACAGAACCTTTTGACGTTACTTCTGTTTAATAATTAATAATTCATCACCGGAAGCGTTTATTATATCAGGTAAGGGAGGATTTGGCCGCTCTATCCCAGATATGGCAGCAATACTGCATTTTTGGTCTGAGCTGTCGTTTTCTAAATATAGAATATAGTAGTGTTGACAGATACTTATTAGAGCAGTACAATGAACCGCTCATTTTTTTAAGCATCTTTAACAATAGATCGTATATATGGTGTCCATGTGACGTCTGGCATGAGATTGCATCTCAAATAACCTTCAAGATAAGAAGTTACCTTGAGATAACACACACTCATCATGATAGGTTAGAGTATAGAGTTTGCCCGGTGATAGTCGAACGTTAGTAGTCTTGTTTTGGATATGTTGAATCTTACAAGCCAGTCCTTCTCCCACTGAGTCACCAGGGTAGGTCAGAGGATAGACCAGCTGCAATATTCTGATCATCCCGATTTTGGTCGGTGCAGCTATAATCTGTTGTGGCATCTGCATTGATATTTACTAAAGATCGGAATATGTTTTCAGGCTGATCCTAATGGGGAGAAAGAAGGCAGGACCTAAAAGAGAATCTTGGAGAACGCCGGCATTGATATCATGGGTAACGCGTGACTACCGTTAATAATCTCTCTATATATACACCCATGGACAAAATTGTGGGACATGTGTAGAAAAGTAAGAATCACGATTGAAACTCGTACAGGTATTCTCTGAAAACTATTAAAAAAGTATTCTTGAAATGGTGTTTCACTGGTATTTATAGTAGGATGGGAAACCAGTAATGATTTGTGCTCATTTTTACTTATTTAGCGTAAGTGGCAAAATCATCAATTTGAAATTTAATCTATAGTGCTAAATCCTTTCCAATTTTATAGTAACAAGTTCAATATCGATTCGTAAATGTTTAATCTTTGTTGAAAATGTCTACACAGAAAAACATTCCTAAACTAAAAGGGCTGAATTATTGCATACTTCAAAGTATGGTGATCCCAATTAAAAATTTGCAAGAAAAGTGAAATGCTCAAGAAACGGTGTACAGACAACCATTAAAAGATATAACAAAACCAATTCTTTCAAAAATCGTGATGGTCAAAGGCGGAAAAGTTGTATAAACATACGTGAAGACAGACTACTATAGAATGTATCTCTAGGTGATAGGAAAAAACAAATGCTGAATTTCGAGTGATATTGACTAGCACAGTGAGAAGAAGGTTAGTAGAAGTTGGCCTCAAAATAGGAAAGCTAGAAAAAATTCTCTGAGGTTAATAAGTAAAAGAGACTTTATTTTGCAAAAGTGGTTTCCAATATACATAAGCGCATAAAGACAGTTATAATAGCGAAGCCCACACCAAGAATTCAATACAGGTTAAATGTTCTACAAAAGTTTGTTCTTTTTCTTTAAATGAAAAAATAAATGCGTTTCAAATTTATTTCTAACCTTTATACATCTAATGGGGCAGATGTATAAAGGTTAGAATTTTAATTGAAACTCATTTATTTTACTCGTATATATATATATATATATATATATATATATATATATATATATGGTAAGGTAATAAAGGGTTTAGTAATCCGCGTGGATAATTCCAAAGACGATGTAATCCAGAGAGCTCAATGTAACCCCAGAGCAAATATTAATTAAGAAATTAAGAAAGAGACAACCTTGATGTTCCGTGACAATAATTTATTTTCCCAGAAAAAATATTTTTTTCCTGGTTCAGCAGGTTACATCTCTAGTTACTAGAGAGTATTTAATATATATATATATATATATATATATATATATATATATATATATAAAAAATGAGAGAGAGACAGACAGAAAGCGAGAGATACACTTCAAGAATAGAAAAAACTTTTCATTCGTAGTTTTACCCATGGGGAACTCTAAATGACGTTGTGTATCGTAGAAAAGAAACTAAATTGGCGGATCTTAGAAAAGAATTTGAAAATGAATGGGCAGCAATTCGACAGGACACTTTGGCCAAGGTTTCGTAAGCAGCAGTTCACCGTACTAATAAATGTCTATAAGCTAAAGGCCGCCATTTTGAGTAACTCTTGTGGTTGTAGAGCCCAAATTTAACTTGTATTATTCGCGTGATGCCTGAATAAATTTAGTATCACAACGTCTATAAAGTTTTTCCTTTCCTGAAGTGTGTATTCTTTTTTTAGTCATACTCTCTCTCTCTCTCTCTCTCTCCACACACACACACACACACATATATATATATATATATATATGGAAGTCTTCTCTCATTGTGATCTTATTCTCTATTTTCGATCAGCGATGTTTCCTAAGAGAAGTAGACAGACCGTTTTAGCCCTTGCTATGAAAATCAATTGAAATTAAATTTAAAAATGCTAATGACAAATTTTAATTTGTTGATAATGATTAATTTGTTTTTTAATTCATGATGGCTAAAAATACGATATTTTATGAAAACTGATGCACGTATATGCGGGTGGTGTAATGGTTAAGATTGAAATGAGTAATCCTCAAAACAGGTTCGAGATCCAGTCGATTTCTTTACATTAACTTTTGCACAAATACCCTTGGGATTTAAACGAATCTGATTCCTCTCTCAGTTCGGTGTTAATAGCAAGGCAGACTCAGCATTATAGCCGTGAATGGCCACTAATCTTAGAGATTACGTACATTGGCGTTGCACGTACTATGCTGTCAAATCCATAGACTTATTGTGATCTATTCAGATCTTCTTTGGATTTTATTAAGACTCTCTAGATGTATAGCAGTAGCGCCGGACCATATGTGGCACAGAAATTCTAGGTACGGGCAAATGATTGACTTTTAGATATATAAGATTGATTCTGGAGAGAAAATTTATCTAGCACGGCTCAATGAACTAACTTTGTTGAGAGCTGACCTAACAATAGATTCGATATAGTGTTTCCACTTCATGTCAGCCGAGAATGTTAGCACGGTAAGGCGTAACTAGTCGCTCTCCTGGAGGTTAGCATAAGCTGCACTGAAAGAAAGCAGAAAGAGATTCTCTCAGAAGAATAACAGATAGCAGTTTTATTTAGTTTTGAATTCATTAAATCCTTGCCGCACTTGATCCTGATTAATGGTACTGCGAGTTGTATGCACTGAAAAGAATGTATTGAAAAGAATGCATTGAAAATGCATTCAAAATCATGTGCAAAATACTAATCTGTAATAGAGGGGACTGTGTAAATTGGTAGAATGCAAGAAAATTTTAATCTTAAACGTTAGTAACTTTCTTGTTGCAAGATGAGAGCTCGCTGTAATCTGCATTAAAATGATACCCTTTTCTATTCGGCAAACTGAGAGCTGTTTGTTTTAATACTGAATGCAGTCGTTTGTCGGGTCTATACATTTATGTGGTTACAATGACTGGTTAGTATTAGGAATGTTATAATTCATCAACCCACTCCTGTTTAACTGAACAACGGAAATTCATTTCCCAGGATGATAACGCAGTTTTGGCTGATATTTTTCTTCTGTAAAGATCGGACTTAAAAATCTTTGGTTATACCACAAATTATGAGATATATGGTGAGGGGTGTATTGTTAATCTCATCTGTACAAGTAGGGTTTATAGTTTTAAAATTATTTTTTCTTTAACTTTTATATTTGATTGTTATTTGATGAGGAGTTATTTTTACGGCTTGACAACACGTTGTCCGTTATTTACAGCCGTAACAAATTTTCTATTATAGGAATGTTTTGCGAAGGAAAATATTACATTAACATTATTTTGTGAAAAACAATGTTTTTTTTTTCAGATGAAAATCCGACTCTATAATTATGCGTATGTGCGTGTGGGGCAAATGATAGCGTTTCGGAAAGAGAAATCAGAGTACAGTTCTAATTCCAGTCGTATTCGCTACAGTCTCTTATGTGTAAATAACCTACGTACATGTCCTCGTTCCAGCTCTAGTTTAAACAGCAGGACTTGTATATAGAAAAATCAGTGTTATTGTCGTACTGACTAACGAAGGGACAAATACCTTTATAATAAGAAGGTCTCAGTTACTAGGACATATCACCATTGGAAATATTTAATTTCTAAGCGAATATGAAATACATGGTGGGGCAGAGCAACTTGCTTATTTGGAATATCAATTAAAACACAAGTAATGCACGTATACATGTAATTCTTTGAACTGCAACTAGTTCAACATTTAAATTTTATTTTTTACCAGTTTTAAAGATGATATCACTAAGATGGCGTCCATTCTTCTCTATACACTGAGTCAATGTTTTGGGGTGACCTTGCTGTTCGTGAGAGGCCAGGTTTCTTTTTCTTTACATCACCCATTTCCCTGAAGTTGTTTACCCATGAAACAATCGACTGCCGGCCAGGAACACGGCCACGGGGGGCAATATTGAAATGTCTACGGAATGCACGTCGCGTTGCGACGATTGAGCGACCGCTTGAAAAAAAAATGCCTCAGCAGCGAAAGCGCGTTCCAACTTTGTCCACTCCATGATGTTCACTGGGGTTCCTGAAAAATAAACAAAAAATAAATAACGCACGTTAAGAACCAAACTTTAAGCCCCACCCTCTCAAATAAGTCCATCCCTACCATCCTTGGAGCAACCATCGCTTTAGGGCGCCAAATTTAAATAAGCAAGTTGCTCTGCCCCACCCTGTATAAGAAAATTTCATGTATAACAATTTTTAAATATAGGAACGGATCGAATTCGGAATCATTGAGTCAATGCGAACGATTCTTTCCTTTGCTGCATAGATATCCTGTTTTCATCAGGGCAACATACAGTTTTGAATTCAGTTTTTTTTATTTCTAGACGGTTGCCAGCTAAGGCTATAGAACCCAGTCTATTTACCCATAGCTGGGGAGAGAAGAGGAGGCGTTATAACTTTCCTGTAGTTACAAGCACGTAACTGAATGTAAACAATTTGACTGGAATTCGAAATCAGCTCTCCTGATTCCTCAGTCCAAGCAGCAATGCACTGTGCGTTCAATTTCTAAAGGTACGAAAAATCGTTTAAGATTAATTATATATTTCAACCTCGCGTTTACGTCTTCCACGCCATAAAATATCAAATGAAGGAAGGCAGTTCACTCATAAATGTGTACACGGTTCTATTTTTAAAACATTTCATCCGAAACATGGTAATAAAGCCACTAAGACGCAAGACGTTACTGATTTCAGTTATTATCACCGATTTTGCTGTTAGAGAATATGAGAAAAAAAGAACTATCAAGGAGAAAGAGACCAATAAAAGATCAAGAAAAAAGAAAACAGAAAATAACGACTGACATTGCTCTTAAATTTTTGAGGATCAAAATGAGCAGGAAGAACGAAACCGGAAGATAGTTCCACAAGCGATAAGCACTACAGAAGAAACTGCTAGCATAGAACTTGCGGCTACATGTAGACATTTCAACTATAAAATGATGAGACCTTACCGCCAATCTAGTAATGCACTTAAATTAACAAAATCTAGGTACCACAGAGCAGAGGCCGGCAAACTGCGGCACGCGTACTACACGGGGCACGGCAAGCCGTCTCTAATGGTATGCATCCGCAAATGACATCATGAAGTCCGAACTTCTACAACTCAAAGAAAAATTTTGCTGTTTCAATTTAACATATACTAAAGTATATATACTATATATTACTATATAAAATATATTGTGGAACAGGTATATTGACTTTGACTTGTATAAAAATACGTGTGCTGTTGGTATATTGAACGATTTTTAAACCCTAAGTCGGCATATAGCAAAAGGTTGCCGGGCCCTGCCATATAGGAAAGTGCTTCAGAACAATTAACATAAAAATATTTATAGAAAATCTATTACATCTGCGAGAAAGTGACTGAAGTCGTGATGCCGTTTCAAGACCAGTAACATTGCAGGTTCTTCTATAGGTTTTCTCGAGAATCTATAAATATATAGTAGAAACATGAGGCCATGTGAGGCAGTAATATTCAAAGCATGAACAAATGGTAAAATTATACATCTGTAAGAGAGATTATGGAGAGAAACATTGTGACACGGAGAAACAACTTTCATAGAAGAAGATCTAGCAGCTGATTCAGCTGATTTCTACATTATCTAAAAGGAAACTTATGCTGACGTTTTCTTTTTTCTTTTTTTTGTTTCAGAACAATTTATCAAAATTGTTTTACTGCTATACATATATTAAACTCAGTAAAACATGAAAAAAAAGCAATAAAACATTACTTAGAGTCGAGGACGACTATGACACGAGATTCGTAGTTTTCGTTCATGTATCATGACGTTTAGTACGGCGGCTTTCAGCGTCTCCTGGTTACTCTGAAATTGTTGTTTCTTCTACGGCTAGACGTGCCCCCAGATATAGTTCACCAAGGTATTCATATTTGAAGTGCTAGGATGTCAAATGTTGTGGTTATGTCATCATGAAAATTATATCAGTCCGCAATCCCTGCGTTAATATCGCGATGTGCTCGGCTATCAGAATCTTCCAGAAACACGAAATCACCTTCCCAGTTATAGTTATCACCTTGTCTAGAACTTTAGGCTTTGGCAGTGCCATCGATCCTAAGGTCCAGGGCGATGAATTTAACATAAACCACGTTGCTCACCCAGAACTATGAAAGCAAACAATAACATAGTGTCCAGATTCGTGAATATATTCGTGGTTACCGTGTAAAGAGCTACATATTTGTCTTCCTGTTAACCTGGTAATTTTCATTAAACTCAGTGTTTATGGCTAGCGTATTGGGTATTTTAATGCACTTTTTGTGGTAGGGAAAAGAATGGGTAAAATTGCTTTTTAAGCCCCGCGCTAAATATCTATAAAAAGTTTCCAAAATCGTTATATTTCCGTGTACATGTACATGCTGAACTCGGATTAACAATTAAATTAGGAAAAAAAAAACTACAGCTTTGGAGTTATCGACAAGAAAAAATCGGACTTATTCTGGGTAATTCGTCCGCCATTACGGGCATTGTTTTTTACTAATTAAGCGCGTAGCACTTCCGGGTATTTTCGTTGGCGTAAGCATCAATTTTGGCCTATTTACTTCTTTTACAGAATTTCTTCGCGGAAGTAACTATCTACTACCGTAAAGCAATGTTTTTTTTCTGTTTTTTTTTTGATAAGTGTAGTTTTATTTAATTAATTATTGTTTTATTTTAAATCTGAAAAATAAAAAAAATGCTCTACTGCATTATTTAATGTGTTCTTTTTTAATTTGTCAATATTTTCATATATTTGACTTAAAGTTTTTGATAAGTGTAGTTTTATTTATAACATAAAACTTTAAACAAAAACCAATTAACAAATTAAATAATATAATAAAGTATTTTTTAAATTCAAATTAAAATAAACAAAAATATAAAACGAATAACAATTAATGCGCAAAGTTTGTATGAACTTTAAAAAGAGCATGATTATTTATAAAATAAAACAAAATGCGCGCGCACTTTGTAAAGAGTATGATTATCTACAAAATAAATGAAACGAAATAATAATTAATGCGCGAACTTTGTAAAGAGGAGGACTATTTACAAAATAAAAAAAAAATGCTAGGAAGGAGCTTTATTATATTATTTAATTTGTTCTTTTAATTTGTCATTGCTATTGTACACAGAAAAAAAAGTTCCATTGTATTATTTAATTTGTTTTTGTTTAAAGTTTTGTTATAAATAAAACTAAACTTATAAAAAAATAGTCCCACAGTCCTTGTAGGAGACGAATTATTCTCCATCCTCTCTCAGTCAGGCGTGATGTGGCAAGCTCCTCGCTGCTCTGTCGCTACTTTAAATGGAAAAAGGCACCGACGAACTACATTCCTTTGCTTCCGCCAGGTTTAACCTTCACAACTAAGACCTGCTATGTCACTTACATTGTAGCAAATCAGCGACATTCCCTCCGTATTCCATAGGTAAAACCGCGAACGACTACTGAGTAGAACAGACTTCCAAGATGGTGTTTCCCCAATCACTAAACGGTCTTAGCCGTTATATCCTATTGCTTACCGTGTTACCTGCCTCTTAATTTAATCTCGAGTGACCCCCGGCCCTTGAACAGGGTGGACCCTTACTGAAAAAAAAAAAAAAAAAAAAAAAAAAAAAAAAAAAAACGAAAAAAAATGCATAGCATCAGAAAGAAATCGTTGGAAGTTCATAGGTCATGATGAGGAAAAAACAAAATTGGGGGGGGTGGGGGGTCATGTGATTTGTTAACATATATACGCTATAAATACATTACTTTCATCATATGATTAGGTTGTAATTAAATTCTAATCCTCACTTTTTAAAATAATAAATATTGCCGAGGAGGGAAGGTAGTTTAAATAATAGCGGTGTCAAGGGGAAAACGTTTGTCCCTCTTTTTTTGGCGGGTACGAAATTCCAAGTTTGCCAATTTTTCCTAGTCTGCCACATTCTGTGAAACATATTTAAGAGTAAGGTAGGGCACCTTGAAACGGTGTAATGGTTAGCAAGCTTGTCTCGCTAGAATAATTACGTCTAAGTTATGAGGTCGATCCTTATTGGGTGCCCTATAATTTCGACCTTGTGCCACATCTAAGCTACGTTTGGAAAATCGCTATATTGGGCACCTCGAGACAGTGTAATGGTTAGCAAGCTTATCTCGCTAGAAAAATTACAACTCAGTAGTGTGATCGATCCTCACTGGGTGCCCCCTAATTTCGACCTTGTGCCACATCTAAGCTACGATTGGGAAATCACTTTTTAAGAGTAGGGTTGCTGTCAAAATTTGCAATATATATGAGAATAAGATGGAAAATGATTTATATTGATTCTCCCGCCTAATCTACCTTACATATATAAAAATTTACCATTCGTCTATGCTTAGAATATGGCTGCCGCATATGATTCGGTGCCCGTGATATTTACCTTGAGCTCTTTGATAAAATCCAAAGAATCAACAATATTATTGATGCTGATCTAACGGATCGGCTTCAGTCACTTTCCCACTGGCATAAGTCTTCTCTTCTTCGTCTTTTCTATGAATAATTTCATGATAATTGTTCGGATGAGTTCTTCTTATGGCAACGAGACGTTTTGAATTTAAACACTGTACTAGACTGACGTCAAGGTCTCATCAATTTACAGTTGAGTTCGTTAGATATAACCGTATATTCTATGCTAACAGTTTCTTTTCTCGCACTTCTCGATTGTGGAACTCTTTTGCGGCTCCATGCTTTCCAGTCAACATTAAACTACAAAAATTTAAATGCAATGTCAGTCAATATCTACTGTTATCCTGACTACTTTTTTCTCTTCCCACTCATTACTAATATTTCTCTTCTTTATTCTTCCACACCCTGAAACTCCTTGTATCTTAGTCGCTCTACTGGGTTGCTTGGGTTGATATCGATTAAAGTAAAATCTATATACAATTGTGTATTTGAGTAGCAATCGATCTTTTATACAAGTTTCATTAAAAACGACTAACAAGGTACTCCGTCTAAGTTATTTTTTTATAATAATATATAAAGACGGATATGTAATATAATTGGCCCTGATTTGGCGCCTCGTCCACAGTCACTCTCTCACAGACGCGACGTCGCCTCTCTCTGTCTTTTCTACAAATACTTTCATAGTAATTGCTCCGATGAGCTGCTTTCACTGGTTCCCAGACTTCATGAATTCAAGCGCCCTACGAGGCTGGCATCCGGCTCCCACCCTAACACTGTAGAAACTTTTAAATGTAGCCGTCTCTTCTACTCCAATAGCTTCATACCTCGCACCTCTCGCCTGTGGAACTCCCTTCCCTATTATTGTTTCCCTGAGAGCTATAATTATTTAAATGTAATGTCAATCGACACCTCCAGTTACCTTGATCTATCCACTATCCCTCTCCTCATCCTTTCTTCTATCACTCCTATCCGCCCTTGCTACTAATCTTCTGCAACCCCCTGCATCCTAGTGGCTTCACGCCTTGCTCGGGGCATAATGCTTAAAAAATATATATATATATGTATACTTTTAAGTTTTTTTTTCTTTTCAGGACATAGATTATGAAGAAATAGTCCGACTGTTCTGTAAGTCCGAGAATAGCTAACCTGTTGGGTTCTAACTATGTAAAGACTCCAGTTCTCACTGCAAATATATTAATGGTTATTTATAGAATGGGGATCAATCTGAGTAGATACGATGGATATTTCCAAGACAAAGTTAAACTTAATTATTATCTATATATCGAAATGGCATAGCGTATCTGCAAACACACATACGCATAATTACGATGTCTTTTAGAAATTGCCCAGCCATTTAATACTAGCAAAAGTGCTTCCTTAGTTCTATTCAGCGTTCTTTCATTGTGTGATCAGAAATTTATCACGGCGTCCTTGCCATTTTTCAAAATAATCGTCGAATTCTGATGCATTTTCTTTAATCTCAGTCTTTTGAAAGTATTAAACAAATCAAATGATTTTTAGAGCTAGACCTAGAATTCACTGCAAATGATATGAAAAATAAGATGCTGAGATGTTAAAGTGGACTGGATTGATATTCTTCTAATTCTAAAATGATGAATCGGTGATTTTCTTTGATTACAGACCTCAGGAATTCAACATGTGCGGTGATTCTACTTCTGGAAGTGCTTTCAGAACGCAGATCGTATTCAGTGTATACACGGCCATGTGTGTAGGTATTAAAATTCTCATCTGGGTATTGTGAACGCGAAGCTAAAATAGTACACAAGTCTGCTCAGTGATTTACCATATAAGCCGTTGGAGATTGTTTTTTTTTTTTTATGCATGCGCATTAGGTCTCTTTTGACTGGTCGTAAAGTTACCTCGGAGAATCACATCAAAATATCAAAATTCCTGGAAAATTTCCGAACACACCGGTATATATATATATATATATATATATATATATATATATATATATATATATATATATATATATATATATATACCATATTTGATGCACTTTCCTCACCGCCGCAAAATACCTGAATCATTCTTCCGCTTATATGCTATTTTGAAACCTAATGCAAGCTAGTGTTATCAGAAAACTTTACCACGGTTGATTATAATTTTACCACCGTTGCTCATTTCTTCATAGTGCGATTACATAATAATATAATAATAAGATTTGCACAAAAGACTTTATTTTATTATTACTTGCGTATGTTATGTTACCTGTTTTGTATCATGTAGATTCGTGTCCAGACTATTGTCCTTAGGCCTTATAGGAGAAGTGTCATATAATTGATCACCCATTACATAGTATATAGAATGTTCCTAGCAGGGTGATTTTGTGGGCAACATGTAGGTTAATGTTACCTGGGAGACTATTAATAAAATTACCAATTTTCTCTCACAAGGCCCAGAGCTACGATTACTATTCGTACAGTCTTAGTCTTTGTTCCCCACATCCTGTTAATGTCGATCTCCAGGTCCTTGTATCTGCACAATTTCTTAATAATAATAACAATAATAAAAAAAATAATAATAATAGTAATAATTATTATTTTTATTATTATTATTATTATTATTATTATTATTATATATTAATTTAATTATTATTAATAATTATTTAATAATTATTATAATTTAATTATTATTAATAATTATTATTATTATTATTAATAATTATTATTATTATTAATTATTATTAATTATTATTAGTAATATTATTATTAATATTATTATTATTAATTATTATTATTAATATTATTAATATTATTATTAATATTCTTCTTCTTATTATTATTATTATTATTATTATTATTATTATTTTTATTTCTTTGATTTCTGGTGTTTACACATTTCTTTCCGGGTCCCGCCCAGGGACCTAAGGTTAGAAATGGCGTCATGACACTTTCCACTGACAAAAAAAAAAAAAAGATTACATAGATAAAGCCCTTCGTAAGGTGTGGGCTGTACTTGTCAGAACAATTTTCTGTATCTCCTTGAGGCATGGACTTCCAGGAATCCCTTCAATTAGTCTACTGGAATCTTTTCCAACCAGTCCTAGGGCTCCAACTACAACAGGGATTGTTGATGTTCCCATATGCCACATTTTCGCGATTTCTATTTCTAGGTCCTTGTACTTTGACAACTTTTTGAACACGAGTTTATGGCTTCGCTCAGTTAAGAACAGAAATTCATATAAGTCCCATATCCCATAAGAGCCGACTTAATGTGAAAAAAGACTTAAGAAGGTTTTTTTTTTATCAGAGTGTACTGTCAGTAACTGTTCATTTACATTGTTGTGGATAATCATTATTATTATTATTATTATTATTATTTCCTTTGTTTTATGTGTTATGCCTATTTTCTTCCGCGTCCCAGAGATCTAAGTTAAGAAATGGCTTTATGACATTTTCCTCTGATCATTTTTATATAAAGTATAACAATTAAAAAAACAAACAAACCTGAGATCACTCACATTTAGATAGATAAATCTCTTTGTAATGTGCGAGCTGTAGTCATGAGCACAATTTTTTTTTATTTCTTTAAGACATGGGCTACCAGAAATCCCTTTATTGAGTCTATCTGAACATTTTCCAATCAATCCGAGGGCTCCAATAACAACTGGAAATACTGATATCCTCATGTGCCACATTGTTTACATTTCCACTTCAAGATCCTTTTATTTTGACATATTTTTTAAAGATCTTCAAAGATACATTACAAATTACAGGGACTGACTTGTCAATAAGAAAGCATATTCTGTTTTTGTGGTTTTGTTCACGATGTCTAGGCGATTAGCTTTGATAAAATCTGTCTGTTAGTATTGAAAAGTTTCATAAAATAGTTACAGGTCCTAACCGGCTCTTATCATCTATATACGGGTTTCTTACAGTTTATTCCCGTAAAAGTTTCATTATTATTATTATTATTATTATTATTATTATTATTATTATTTCTGCATATTAGGTTTCCTGCTTTGTATCCTGTAGAGCAAGGTCCAGACAATTGTTCTTAGTCCCTATAAGAGAATTGTCATTGAACTGAAAGCACTTTTCTTAGTATATGGGATCTTTCTAATAGGGCGATCTTCTGGGCAGCTTGTATGTTGTTGTTACCTGGGACACTGTTAATGAAATTGCCCATTCCTTTTCTCACGAGGCTCCGAACTCGGATTAGTATTGGTAGTCTCTGTCTTCATTCCCCGCCTCCTGTTAATCTCGACCCCTAGGTCCTTGTATTTGGACAATTTCTCGATACTTTTCAGGGAGGTGTTTCCCTTAGATGCTAGTGCTGTGTCAATAAACATACAATTCCTGAACTTCTTGTCTTTTATAATAATATCGGGTCTGTTGGCTTATTATTAATATTATTATTATTATCATTGTTTTGTAAAATGCTGAATGGAAACAAAAATGATACTACAACTCATCATCAAAAATATACATTTTCTAGAGGACTTGGAGAATTTAACACTCACGAGACATAAGGAAATCAAGAGGCGCAGATGGAAAACAGTGAGTAACCTCACTAATAAACTGCAGCAAATGGTTTTCAGAACAGTGACTAGCAGGGCTACCAATACGCCAAATTTTATTCAGAACTACAAAAGACAGGCAGTTATGGATGATCCCGTTTGTCCATGACCGGAAGGACCACGGCAGAGAGAATAAGAAAAATATTGATTTTTTAATACTCTATCCCTTAAGGGTGTAGCTGGTCATGGCTCTCTACAGCTTCCTTTACCTCATTATCTAAGAAAGAAAATGGGTGGAATGGTTTAATGTTGTTTCCTCTAAGGTTTGAGATTTTATTCAATTAAATTGCTTTCCGCCCACGCTTAAACAACCCAGTTAATTTAATCCATATCTTAGGGGAAGAAGAGAGATTCATGCTCTTGAAATCGCTTCACATATTCCACTATCATAATCGATAGTAGTTACACTGTCTGCACACCTACTACTACTGGCAAATTTTATATGCTTACATTGGCTAAAAGAGAAAAAAAATCTTTCTTTCTGAACACGGTTTGCTGAAAAGGAATTACGCCTAATGTGTATCTCTTATGCTATAAAATCATACAACTTGAGGTAGGAAAATATTCCCATGATATCCTTAGAATCAAGTACAAGTCCTTCAAGATTTTATGTCGAACTTAATATTGAAACCCTTCCAGAATATAAATACATCGAGACGTGAGAATGAATGTCTGTCTATCGAAGCGTAAGTAGCATTTAAGTGAGCAGAACGTTTCGAAAGAGAATCATTCCTAATGTCACTCTCGACCAAGTATATGCCAAATATAGATAATTGCAAAGGCATACTGGCAGCACTTGAACTAAAAATACAGAGGATAAACTGGTTTCTTACTAGACCCTATGGTATTGTCTTCATATTTGCACGTATTATAAGCTTATGATATATATGAATGAATTTCTACAAGCAGTTAGAAAAAAATCATCGCTTTTGCCGTCTTCCTGGACGTATGAAAATAGATTGTATACGATTTAAGTTTATACGTTTCACCGTAGATGAGCACTAGAAGAAATCTAGGAATACATCATATCACACATATATCAATTTTTAGGGAAAGTATTAATAAATTAATGGTGATATGAAATGTTTCTTTATAAGGAAACATTCGGCATTCATTGATCAAGCAATCACAGATGCGGCTGGTTGAAATTCTCCTATACATTTGCTCTATCACCTGTAATAATTGCTGCAAAGAATACATTGGAGAAACCTCAAGGAATTTAAATATAAAAAGTTATATGAACACAAAAGGTACCTTTTATAAATCAAAACACTCAAAGTGAAAGTTGCTCAGCGTAATGGGCCTGATAATAATTTTGATTTAATATATGCTACTTTAATTAAAAGAGAAAGCCATTTAATAGGACGAATATGTATAGAAAGGGCTTTAATCGCTAGTCCATCCATAGTAAATTTACGTCCATTTTCTTAGACCATTACACATTTCTTGTCAGATTTTTTATCATCCCAATATTGGATATTCTATAATAAAAGCGATAAAACGTAATAAAAAATAAATTAAATGAAAACGGGTAAAATAAACCAAAGACTTATTTAAAGAGAAATATCAGAGTCCCCTCTTCTTCATATTCATGTGTAATTGCATCAACGCAAATATTATTTTAGTTCGATGAAGAAACAAACTTTTTGGCCACTATGTATATAGATATACAGAGTCCGCCCCCAAATTTTATAGACACTTTAGGAAACGAAAAACGGGTCTTTCGTATTTTTATGTAATTCTGATAAAACTGTTTATTGGATTACAATATTTTCCTAATTCAACATTAAAAATATCAGTGCAAAATGGTTATTCAGAAACTCGACTAATAAAACTGTCTTCGGAGAAGACCCCACCGCATATTCGAAGATACCAGAGCAACCGCGAAGATCCTAAAGCAAACTTTTAGATTGCTACAAGTAAGCTATGGTGAACAGTGGACGCAATAGCCAGAAGAAATACTGCAGGGAAGATAGCGATATGTGTGTGTGTGTGTGTGTGTGTGTGTGTGTGTGGCGGGGGAGATGAGAATAATGAGGGTGCTAACAATAAAGAAGAAAAGAGAACATGAGTTAAAAAATAATTTGGTTTTATCCGCCATTTAATTATCTGCTTCATGAATTAATTAATAGAATCAAATTAAAATACAGTTATAGCTGCTATGGCAATATGGCCAAGATGATCAACGCGCGCAACACCAACATAATGGCAGCCAGCGGCGATGCTCACAGGAAAAAGAAGAAATGTTACCTGCCGAGATAAGCAGTCACCACTCGGAGGTACTTACCGTGAAAAAAATGGTTTACCTGGTTTTGATTCGGCGATACAAGAACACAGAATGCATGGTCATCAGTAAAAAGATGAGCCGGAAATGCGATTTGCAGGTCGGGAACATTTGAATCAAGCACACTCGGAAGTTCAAATATCTGGGAAGCGTCCTGACAGAGGATGGTAAATGTGACACTGAGATCCGTAGAAGGATGGGGGTCCCTAAGGACGCATTCCAAAAGTTGGACAGAGTATTGCGAGAGGATTTCTTTGGTAACGAAGAAAATAATACTGAGCTGTTACGCGAAATCTGTCTTTCTTTACGGCAGCGAATGTTGGGCGATTTCCTCATCAATGAGACTAAACAGATTCACCATCAGGCTTTCCTGCTTTGAAAGGTGGATAGATATCCAGCAGCATTAAAATTGTCTTCAGATACTTTTAAAAAATGTCGTGCACAGTTACTGCTTGATATCGTATGGCACAACTGAGACTTGATATGCTGCGATGGTATATGATATAATGGCATATGCATACACCTGAGTTCCCCGTCACTGGAATATGATTGGCTGGTGTCCGTCATAAATACAGACGGACGTGTAGGTACGACAGAGTTTAAGTCTATGACTACGACGAGTACCAGTGCAGTAACGTCACTGGACACTTTGGCTAATGTTGCCCTACCAGTAGTTCGTCGTACAACTAAATGTCTGGAATCTAAAGGCCAAGATTTTGAGCATCTCTTGTGATTGGAGTGTCTAAAGGTAACTTTCATTGATCACGTAATATCTGTATAAATGTGATATTAGAATATCTATAAAAAATTCTTATCCTGAAGTCTGTGTACAATTTAGTTTACTCTCTCTCTCTCTCTGTCTCTCTCTCTCTCTCTCTATATATATATATATATATATGTGTGTGTGTGTGTGTGTGTGTGTGTGTGTGTGTGCTTGTGTGTGTTTGGTTTCTGCGTGCGTTTGTGTAAGTTGAATAGAATTTAAATTTGTATTTTTCCTTGTTTGATAAATAAATAATTACAAAACTCTCGTCCGATATCATAATTGTTGCTAACCCTGAAGCCGCTTAAAAGCAAGTCTACCAAATTAAAGCCAATAGCAACTCTGATTAGCTATGAATAAAATTGTTTGGTTTCCTTTCTCATAATTCAATTGCATACTTTCGAACGAAATACTTTTCTTTGATCTTTGCCTTCACTGTTTGCTAATCGCATATAACCAGGAAAGACTCGAGACAAAACTGAATATACGGCATGAAAGAATGATGCATAACTGTCGGCAAAGAAAATAAAATTTATCATTAAGAGCAACAAATTAAATTTATTAACTGACAAGTGAAGACATTGGTCCTACTATTCAGTTTTAATTGTTTATCTTCTTTCAACGCGTTTTTTCTCAATAACTGGAGAAGTATATTTGGGGGAAAATGTGTACAAATTTTTATTGGCGTTATTTTCAGAATGAGTAAGGGAGGAAATTGAAATGATAAAGTTAAATGAGGGTTAAGGTTAGAAAGAAAAGCTGAAAAAATAAGATATGAATAGAAATATATTATAAAACTTCAATAAGCAAAGAGAGAAAAAAAAAGAAATAAAGAAAGAATGAAAAGAAGAGAAGCAAAGAAAAAAAGAGACAGGAAAGGAGGAAGAAAGGCCAAATGAAGAAAAGAAGAAAAGAAAAGAAGAAAAAAGAAGAACTGAAGAAAAGAAAACCAAAAAAGAAAGTCGAGAAGAGAAGAAAAGAAGGAAAGATGGAAGGAAGAAAGAAACAAAAAAAAAAGAAAAGAAGAAAGGCAAAGAAAGAAAGAATAGAAGAGGATAACGGGAGGAATAAAGAAGAAAATAGAGGAAGAAAAGCAGGAGAAAACAGAGAAAGCTAGTAAACAAAAAGAAAGAGGAAAAGAAAAGAAGAAAGAAAAAGAAAAGAGATGAAAGGAAGAAAAAGAAAAAAAGGAACAAATAGAAACACAGAAAGAAAAAGAAGAAAGAAAGAAAAGAAAGAAGGAAAAAAGAATAAACAAAGAACAGAACAACGAAAGAAAGAACCGAAGAGAAAGAAAGAGAAAGAAAGAAAAAAAAAGAAAATAGAAAACAATAAAGGAAAGAAGAAAGGAAGAAAAAAAATAAAGAGAAGAGAACAACGAAAGAAAGAATTAAAAAGAAGTAAAGAAAGCAAGAAAGAAGGAAATGAATAACGAAGAAAGATTGAGAGAAAGAATGAAAGAGAGAAATGGAGGAAGAAATGAAAAAAATGAAGAAAAGAAAGAAGCAAAGAAAAAAGAAACAAGAAAATGAATGAAAAATAAAGAAAGAGAAGGAGGGAAGAAAAGAAAGAAAAAGAAGAGAAGAAAAGAAGAAAGAAAGAAACAAACCAAGACACAAAGAAAAAAGAAGAAATAAAAATAGAAAGACAAACGAAAGAAAGAAAAATAAGAACGGAAGCAACACGGAAGAAGAGAAGAGAAAGAAAGATAGAAAGAAAGAAAGAGAGAGAGAGAAAGGAAAATGGAACAAAAAAAAGAAAGAAAAATAGAGTCGCAGTGTAATTAAAGTAATGCCAAAGAATAATAAATAAAAAATAAAAATAACGTAAAATGGCCGAAAGATCATTAAATAAATAAATAAGGTAAAATGTCCGATAGAATGAATTGATTGAGAAAAATGAAAAGAAAACAAATAAAATATGAAATATGAGAGAAACTGTGCAATCTGGGAGAAGTTAAAAAAAGTATCGAGAAACAAACAAATAGAACAACGATAGATGAGAAACAGAGAAGCAAATAATTAAGAGATGAATTACGAAAACAATAAAATACAACTGAGAAGAATGCCAGAAAAAAACAAGAAAAAAAATAAATGACTAAATAAATAATTAAATATGGAAATGGAATAAAAAATACATGAAAAAGAAAATGAATTAACTGAGGAATTAAATGGAAAATAAAATATAGGAATAAGAAAGAAAACGAAAAAGAAAGAAAATGCACGAAAGATCATTAAGAGAACTGAGGTATGTAAAACGAATTCAAAACCAGCATAACATAAAAATAAGTAAAATCAATAAATAAGAAAAACAGAAAGGAATCTTAAATGAATTTAAACAATGCAACAGAACTAACCAAAGAAAGGATTTAATGAAAGGAAGAAAGCAATAGATGAACATTTCCTAACTTCCGAACTCACTCTCGTTGACTTGCTTCCCTGATAACTACAACCTGCAAACATTTAAAAGCAACGTCAATCGCCATCTTGAATCACGTTCATATTTTGTCCGTTATTCAATCCTACCTAACTCTTTCACTTTCACTTTCACTTTCACTCGCTGTAACCCCCTACGCAAAATAAATAAAATATTTTTGGTATTTTGCGGAAGGCTTTTTTAAACGTATATCGTTGACCCGTATGCTTTATTTTGCGAATATGAGACCGAGCACAAAATTTGCAACTTACAGCATTTATACTTAAGAGAAATCGATGTTTTCCTATTCTTACATTTTTACCAATCTTTCTTTTCATCATTTCACCCCATGGAAGGTGATAAAGGCACGAAGAAGCAAGAGATTACTGAGAATTAAATAATCTGAAAAATATATTAAGAGATGACAAAAAACAGGATATAAGGTGACAAAAATTGCAACTCATGTTGATTTAAATTTTTGAAGATCCTAGTTGACAAGAAAACAAGAATCCAGAATAGACAAGTGCAAGAGAATATAACATGATTATATCTAAGAATTTTAACAATAACATGTTGAGACCTAGTTGCAAATCTAGTAATGTGCTTCAATTCTTAAGGGCAAGGTATCACAAGAACATCTCAAAAGAAAAAAATAATGAAAATCCTGATACAAAAGGCACAAAGAAGATATTTTACGACGGTAGAAAGTGACTGAATCTGAGATGCCAGTTCAGGACGGATAACATTGTAGATTCTTCGTTGAATTTTGTTGAGAATTTTAAAGTATATAGCGAAAGTAGCAGACTTGAAGGGTCAGCGCTATTGAATGCAAACTGAAATGAAAACTCTTATAGTCATACATATCAAGGACAGCATTGAACAAGAATATAATAATTAAGACTAGAAACAGACATTCTATAAATTATGATATACAGATTACGATAGATTAATAGTGGCCATTTTTTTTATTTTTGATTTCGCGCAAGCGCATTACTTGTTTATGACTTTATCGACTGCACATTATAGAAGGGTCAATGGGCACCATCAGTGATAAAAAGAGAAACATGAAGTAATTTACTCTGGCAGAAATTTGGAAACGGCACGCTGTACTTCTTAGCATTCGCGCCGGATGTTACAATTCAGAGTGATTGGGTGTCAATCTGAAGAGAATCCAGTGAATTCGGAAAGAGTTGGATGAATCTAATGGTGATTACGAAGGTACGGCAGCTCGGAAAACTCACTGTGATCGTTCTGATAAGAAAAGAGCTCCCGAATTTGTCGGTGAGGTCATCAGACTCAACAAAAAGGCCTGCATCAAGTGCCTTATGGAGGTAATGCTGCCCTGGATTAAGTGGGTGGCTGTTGGAAGAAACTATATCTGCCAACATGACTCTGAATCATGCAACACAATCAGGAGAACCTAGTCATGGTTGTCGGATAATTTTGTGAAAACATTGTTCCATACATCTGACCACCTAACTCTCCAGACGGCTACACCCTTGAATGTCATGCGTGGTGCGCAGTTGAGCGAGAGACAAACAAAAATCCTTGTAACACTGAAGGCAAGAGTTATGGCAGCATTCACCAATTTAAACATAGAAACCGTTCAGACGTTACAGGAAATTCCGAAGTTATGTTTGAATTCAATGACGATTTTATTAATTAATTTGCTCTTTAGTATTTCAAGATAGTTTTGTGCAGTTTTGATATATATATATGTTAAAGTTATATGTCAGTGTTATTTTCCTTTTGGGGTAATTTAGACGACGATCCATCGCACCACGTAAAGGCACCATAAACGAATGTTCATTTTCAATTCTGTTTTCACGCCATTTTATCTCTAGTGAGTCTCTGAAGCCAATTAAATAAACTCACACAAGAGAATTTAACCAGACTCCATTATGTTGTCGCAGAAAGGAACATCGCTGAAAATTGTGACCTTACAACGCCAGTCGGTATCTCTCTAATAAACAGTACAGTCATCACAAGTAAATTAAGCCTATCCGGATTTCCTTTTCATAAAGAAAGGGACAATATACTCCTTTTTTTACTATTAGGTTGGTGCAAAATAATGGAGTAATGATGTCGTTTTTTGACGTTAAAAAATACGTCCAAAAACGACATTATTACGTCATTATTTTTGCACCAACCTAATAAAAGGAAATTGCCCGAAATTATGAAGAAAGAGAATTTGAAAAGTTTAACAATCAGTGTCATATAGACGAAAATTAACAATTACCAACCCGTTTAAATGGATGTTTGGGAGACAAGAAGGATGGTAACTCTTCAAACCTTGCTTATTGAAAAAATGAAATGTTGTGAAGTCATAATCGCCTACGTCCTGAAGAGATACGTTACACCAAAAGAAGAAAAATGAAACATCTGAGTTGAATTAAAGATATTGATCCCCATATCCTGGGAAATTATGTATAACTTCTACTTTTTTAGAGAGGGGATTATTCCCCTGTTTCATTAGTTATATATTTATGGGGCTACATGTTCTTATACATAGACTATCACTGTGGTATGCGGTCGATCACAGTTCTCCACGATGTTTTTTTTATTGTTGTAGTTCTTAGAAATGTATTTTGTAGCTCTTTTCAACGTTTAATCAATTCCCATACTTCTCTAGCTAACCATTTACGCAAGTCTGTTAGGTACGTTACGTGTTGTTTGCGTCTTGTATTGACTATGCCATGGGAGTGTTAAGTTTTATGATCTTTCCTCCATATGATGTACCCCAGAAATTTCATCTTTCTCCCTGTCGCTCACTTTGATTATAAGTATAAATGACATTTTTGTTTCGATTTTCCATAAAATATACAACTCTGTTATATGTTTTGTTGTCTAAGTTGTCTATTTTTTATGTGAAGAAATAGTCATAATTCACCGCCATATTGGATGATTGATATTACATAGCGTCTGTCTATATTTCTGAGGTATTAGGTACACTATTTACATTATTCGGACCATTGTCGTCATCTTTGTTGCCATATTTATCACAACGTTTCGGCCGTTGTACGTTCCGGCCTTTCGTCAGGTGGTTGGAATGTCGAACCGAACCCTTTATTTCGCTCACTGTTCTAGTTCTACGTGTTATGTCTAATGGATATCAGTTATCAGTTATCCTTAAGGACACATGGCTCAGTGGATAAAGGCGTTGGTTAAATCCAGTGACACGACCCAAAGAGTTGTGAGTTCAATACCAGGTTAAGGCAGTGGAGAAATTGGAGAGGCGAATTAGCAGGAGATAACTGATAATTGGCATCCATTAGACATGGCACATGGAACTACAACAGTCTACTCCAGCGAGCGAAGTAAATGGTTCAGTTCGACATTCCAACCACCTGAAGAAGCGTACAACGGCCGAAACGTTGTGATAAATATGGCAACAAAGATGAGGACAATGGTCCGAATAATGTAAATACTGTACATAGCTTTTCAGCACTCTTCTCAATATTTTCTAATGATACGTTCCCGTTTATTAAACAATTGTTTAGTTTTTAGAAGGCATTTATTTGCTATTCCATTCTACCCTGTGATCTTGATGTCTCCTTTTCCATCCGCTGTTAAAACACTTCCTAGATAGTTAACATTCTGTACTTGCTTGTTTTTGATATCGCCAAATCCTAGACATCCATACATTCTCTCTTTTGTCTTACGCTCTTTTCTTAGTTCTGATGTACTCACTCAATTCATTTTCTATCAGAATGCATCCAGTTTAGACACAGAAAATGTTATGTCATTTATTGTTATAGTGGAACACACCTATTCTATAGTTAATAGACTCTCCCACCTATAATAAGCAGGAGTAGTAAGAGTAACGAGAGGAGTCGCTCAGTGAGCGTGTCAGTCAGTTGATGCCGGACGATCGTTACTTGAATACTAAACTATCAGCGACCACAACTAGATTTACTCTGCGTCATACCTATTATATCAAGTTCCTAACGTTTTGTACGTCAAAACTATTTTAGGACCGACTTAGTACAAATACAGGCCTCCACTGTGAAACCACTCCACAACAATTATTTGGCGACGAGGGATTCGGAATCATACTGTGAAAGAGGAAAAAAATAATTCGGTCGCCATAACACACTTGGCGTACGAGGTATTCGGATTAATATGGTGGAAAAGAAAAAAAAGTCACCCGCCATAACATTTATAGACCTAACCTCTTTTTATACATCTAACCTCTTTTCCAGGCTATAAGCATGTCATCAATACCTAAATAAAACTAAGGAATTAAATATTTGAAATACAACACAAGCCCCAAATGTTCCGGTAAATTTAAAGAAAAAAACGAATTGTCTTATAGCAGATTGTTTAAATATATATTCTTTGATCATTGATATTTACACTAATTTGATTTGTTTTTGAAAATTTTCTTATGACGAGGAAAATTATTTATATAAGGTAAGGGATATCTATCCGGAGTAGTTATAATGTCACGTAAACTTAAACTTCCGCATGTACGCTAATCGGAAGAGACAAGAATGGACGACAATGACTTTTTTAAAGTTTAACGAGGACTTAATACATTATTTGTTTTTTAGTATTATGTTAAGCATGAAGATTTTTTTTTAGATTAAGGTTTTGCTTAATTCCAAGAAATGGTGTAGTTACACTGCGAAATTATTTTAAGATGAAAGTAAGGAAATGATCCTTATTGATGTGTAGTTGGATTTGGATCCAGTCATGATGAAATCTGTTTTGTCATTGACGTAATTTTGTCTATGTTCTGTATCTGTCTATATTTCTGAGATGAGGTACTATGCACACTATTTCCATAATTTAAATAGTGTTCGTTTATGTTTTATTTATTTATTTAATCCTATAACGCCAGAATATCTGCGCCAAAAACAGTCATCTTGTATAGTAAATTTACATATGGCGAAGTCCTCTATGTGTCATTACGGCGAAGACCCAAGTTTAGTTCGTTCCGAAATGCTTAATTTTGCCGCCGTCAGCTGACAGTAGTATGATGTTTCATGGTATCGGGGGGTGTCCGCTGATAAGAGATCCTATCTTTAATTCCACTTCTGCACCTATTTAAAATTTCTATTAACTCTTTCCGTTTATAATATAAATAGAGACGCTCTTATGGACTGTTTCCAGCAAAGGTGATCTGACACTGTTCACATTACAATGTTTCAAACTTGGATAGATTTTTTTTTTTTTTTTTTTGTTGTTGCTACATGTCCGTCCAAAGTTTATCGAGAATCATTGTTACTGTTCGAACAGTCTTCGACTCTTGTGGAGTGCGGCTACAGATTACCAAATAAAGAATGCCACTAATGAAATCGCCTCATAGCACATGAGCGCTTTCAACAGCAGTCACAACGGCAGTGCATAGAGAATGCAAGTCAAAGAGAAAATAATGACATAATCAAGATTTTGACGCTTCACAGTAATTCTAAGAAAAGGCTAAGAAAGAAGCACCCCCCCCATCAATGCACGAAGAAGCGATAACGGTTAACTGAAAAAGAATTGTTTCAAAAGAAAAGGTTATAAATTTCAATGTAGTCCTTGCTTTCCCAAAAATGCCGACTGCTTCCTTATAAGGAAACAACTAGTATTACCATTACCATTAAGAGCAATAAGAGCAGATATATTAAAAGGGCATTCATAACGAAACATATATATATATATATATATATATATATATATATATATATATATATATATATATATATGTGTGTGTGTGTGTGTGTGTGTGTGTGTGTGTGTGTGTGTACATGGTAAAATTTCCAAGAACAATTTTGTGGATAAGACAAATTGATGCAAGAATGACAATTGAAAAATTCTTAGTTTTCGCTTACGCGTTTCGTTTTCCGACTTTATCAAGGCAAACAACAAAAGCGAAATGGTTTTGTTGTCAAAGTTACATTAAATTTAAAACTTTAAAAAAGATAGACACCCTGCATAAGTCTTTTTCTGGTTAATGCTAACTTTCTTTATATCAAGTGTTTAGTTTTTTGTTTTTTTTCCATGTCGAAAATATAGTAAAATTTTCAAGAACTACTCAGTTGATAAGAAAAATATATATAAATTAATTTTTTCAATATATATATATATATATATATATATATATTACAGTGAATTGTTAATACCGAAATATCAAGATTAAAACAGCTAAACCCATTTATTTGTCATCTCTTACCAGGGCAACAATGAAGAACAAAGAAAATGTGCACGGGGACTAAAAATATACAACATCAGGCTAATATTAATTGTAAAAAAAAAATAGCCTTAAGGGATTGTTTTAGTTAAGCCCATCAACCATTCATTCTGTTTATAGACGGAAGGTTGATAGGACTTAATATACACATATTCCCAAGTGGTAATCGGTATTAACTTTATTCTGGGTGATGAGAGGTTTTAATTAAATCCGAGAAAATGTTGAAGTTGTTTTGAGATGAAAATATGGAAAGGAGCTTTTTCTGTCCGTTTCTTCATGACACGGTTTCATTTACTAAATTGCTTTTCTCCCTAAAAGTTCTTCGAAATCCTCAGAAAATCATACTTTCTCTGAAACGATTTGCTTTTAAGATTAATAAAACACAAAATGAAACTCTAAGCTATTTCCTCCTAAGATTAATAAGACTCAAATATATGGAACCACAGACACAAAGACGCGGGCTTTAACAAACATTTAATTCAAGGATTAATCACTGCAACTTTATAAAGAAATAAGATAAGAACGCCACCCCAGAAACATATAAAAATCATTAGACTATCTAGCCAAAAATAAAGAAAATTTCCATCACTTCCTTGGATAAAAAAGGTGGAATTGTTACAATGAATAGGAATATATAGGGAGATTGAAAAATAACTATTTTATGTATGATAGACTCGCCCGTCTAATTATAATTTTTACAAGACGGGATAGGCCATCATACATTTTCAATTACCCTATATACAAAGAAAATAAGATCATTCTTCCACGAGAGAAATATTTATGAGAAAATCGATGAACACAAACTAATGCCACAAAATTGAATAAAGCAATTAGCAAGTTAGTAATAATAAAATATCATGGTCTGACTAAATACAATAACAACCTAAAATATCTGGAATTTATGGTCTACATGGAATGCACCAACGGGCATTCCAATGCGACCCATAGCTATTTTGAATTTTAGTTCTCCCTATAGAATAACGAAAGTCACAGCAATTAGCCCTTCACATTAAAATTTCAGACATACAAGACGAAAAATGAACAGAAATAAATATAACAATTTCATGGCTAATTTAGCGGCCAAATCCCTGTAAGCAAATGTTTTGAATTAAAAGAAAATAGTATAGAATACAATCAAACACTAACATATACATAAAATTATACCAATAGAATTTGTTATCACAAACTAATTTTTTTTTTAATTTTGATAACAATATTCAAAAACAAATATTCGATGGTATTACCTCTAACAATTATCGGAGCAAAATATAGTGAGGTTGTCTTTAATGCCATTGAAACATTGCGCATATTTTATACGAGTCTTTCGATATTTGTGTGGTTGGTTTCTGAGGCCGAGGTAGAAGAAATAGGGGGACATGGCTACTGACAAAGTGTGAATAATGATGCCTGATTGTGTTTATGTGTTTTTGCTCTAGATTCTGGTAAATATAAGTTAATAATTCGGTCGTATCGTACATTTTATGGGTGCAGTCTTTTGGGATAAAGAGATGTGGCAGAGAGAAAAAAAGACTTTTGATATGGTAATAAAGTGTTAAAGAAAAGAATGAAATTTAAGAAGAGAATGAGTAAGAAAAAAAGGAGATAGAGGATGGAACAAAGTAAAGAAAGCATGAGATGAAGAAAGAAAACTAAAGAAAAAAGGAGGATAAAAGGAAAGAAAGATGAAAGGAGGAAAGAAAGAAGAAAAGAGGAAAGAAAAGAAAAGAGGAAAAGAAAAATAATGAGATAAAAAAGAAAGGGGGGAAATGAAAAAAAAGGAAAGAATGAGAAAAAAGTGTTATATAGGAATAAAGTGTCGATGCCGACACTGGCGTTTGAACACAGATCATTAGAGAGCAATCACAGGCGATCCCATTTTGAATAAATAGACCAGGTGATGGTAAAGCAAATGTATATAAGGTAATTAGCGTGGCGTGTTAGCGATCACTATACGGGTTACTTCGGTAGTGTGCTTGTCAAACTCTCTGCCTCTTTGTAGAGAGGAACCCAGACGAGTCTGTGCCAAAGGGCAGAGCCTCGTCTGGGGTGGTAGACAGCTACCGACCACGTTTTTACGGGGTCTACGGGGAATTTTTTCCCGAGCCTACGGGCTCGGATACCCCACAGTAAACTTGGCCTTGTGCCACATCCGACCGCGTGGGGCGGTAGGTGAATATCATCGCTATACGGATTACATTGGAAGTGTGTTTATCAAACGCTCTGCCTCCGAGCAGAGAGGAAGCCGAAGGGCAAAGTCTCGTCTGGGGTATTAGACAGCTACCCGATCCAGTTTTTTACGGGGTCATCGGGGAATTTTTTCCCGTGCTTACGGACTTGGATATCCCACTATAAACTTGGCCTTGTGCCGCATCCGGCTTCATGGGGCGGAAGGTGAATATCTCACTATACGATTACTATTCGGTGGTTACTTTCCGAGCGAGTATTATCGAGCAAGTACTCTCAGTGCGAGTGTTAATCGAAGGCGTCTGACACCAGTATTGTTCAACGGCGTCCCTTAGTTGTATCTGTGATTACAAAGTCTCTGCTATAGCGAGAATTACGAATGTAACAACGAGTATTTGTTGACATTACATAAGTGGAAACGAGTGTTCGTTGACATCACAAAAAAGAAATTTAAAAGAATAAGTGGAAGAAAATATAAGAAAGAAAGCAAAATAATGGGAATATTTACAAAAATATATGAAAAAAAGAGAAATAGAAATCAGAAAGTAAAACGAAAGAAAATCGAAAATCCGTAAAATAAGAAAGAGAAAAGTAAAGAAAGGAGAAAACAATGACATTTAAAAAGAGAGAACGAAGAAATATAAGCACTAGAAACGGAAGAAAATATGTCAACTATAAACAAAAAAAGGTAGAAAACACACACACAGATACATACATATATATATATATATATATATATATATATATATATATATATATATATATATATATATATCATTATTATTATTCACACTTTGTCAGTCGCCATGTTGAAACCCAACCTAAACAAAATCAATTATGGCATCTCTACAAATATTCTTAAATGTCTATAATTGGTAACAGAAGCCAGTGGTTTATACCAACGGCTTCCCATACTTCATACTTCATACTTCTCCAATTCACTCTCGTGTGTTCATGCGTGACGTCATGAGATGCGGTGCAATTTTCGCTTCTAGCGTCTTATATGCACGTGTTTATCGTTGCTTAGAAATCATATATATATATATATATATATATATATATATATATATATATATATACGGACAAAAGGCTGTTTAAGTTAAAACCCTCATTTAAGCCATAGCATCTCAGGAATCTGCACTTTGTCTCATGGCACGCCAATGTTCTAAAATATCTTACACGGCATTTCAACATATGCACATATATACCTGTGTATACATACGTGTTTGTGAGCTGCCTGTGCCTGTCTCAGCACGTACTCCCATGGATATGCTTATGTCATTATGACCGAATTATCTATGAACAATGGTTGCTATTCTGAACTATATTCTATCCGTTTTAAATTGGCTGTAACTACAACGGCTCCTTTCAACTCGTAGTTTGTAAGTCCATCTCTGTAGAAGACGACGCTACTTTTTACTTTTTTGTCCGTTATCTGAAATATCCTTCCCTTTCAATATTCCAGTTTCATGAACTTGAAAAAATGCTCTACACATTCCTGAGAATACAGTGCAAACATTTAAAAAAAATAAATAAATATACTAAAGCAGAATGAATTCCTCTGCTGAAAAATCAGTTCGCTCTCAATGCCTCATGGCAAATTTATCGCCAGACCAAGTCAAGCGATATAAGATGATAATACATTTCTTTGCTTGAGAAATCTTACCTAAATTGAGAATACGTTTTTACACTTCGATGCTGTGAAAAAAAAAAAAAAAAAAAAAAAAACTGAAAAGTTACCAATAAATGTACTGAGGATATTTTTGGTCCAGGCTGAGAATAAAATCATTCCGTCTTTTTTCTTGTTCTTCTACATTCATCGTCCCTTCGGATGTTGGCAATCATGGCTCTCCACAATTCCTTGTCCTTTGTACTTCTTAGTAAATTTTGTATGTCATCTCCCTTAAACCCTGTTCTGTCAACTGTTCGGAAGTTTATGCGCTGTATTTCCCTGTCCCTCTTGCATTCATTATGTCTTGTGAGTGTCACATTATTCCATTTCATTATGTGCCCTAGAAATTTCAAGTTTCTCGTCCTGATGTTAAGTACAAGTGTCATTTTGTGTCTATTTTCTCTAAAGGTTCGTTGTTTCTCACATGTTTGGTTCATTGTATTCTCAGCAGTCTTCTGTGGAAACAAATTTCATTTGCGTCAAATCGTTTCTTCGTCTGTGAGGAGATTGTGCAGCATTGACTGCCATATAGGAGGGCCGATATTACATAAAAGTTCAGTAATTTTTTCATTGTTTCTAACGACAATTCCCAGTTTCTTAATAATTTGCTTAGCCTTTGGAAGGCAACATTCGCTATCCGAATACGGCTTCCGATTTCGGTGTCACACTTTCTGTCCGCTGTTAAAACATTTCACAGATATTTTAATTGTTGTACTTGCTTTATTTAGGGACCTCCAGTTTGTAATTCAAACGCAGGGCCTTAGCCTTTGCTGACACCTATGCATCCTATCTTCTTGTTATTGTTGTTTTGTCCTTTCTTTATGCTCGATCTTGTAGTTTTCTTTCTATGTCTTCTATCAACACTGTGCCATGTAAATATCTTATGATGTTAAGATAATAAATCCTGGTAGGACTTTTAATTCTATCAGACACACCTCACAGTATAGGCTGAATAAGTCCAGTGATTTGACAAATACTTGTCTTACAACTTTTCTTTTTTTGTATATTATCTGAATTTATTTTCTACTTATACCGGCTTTATGTAACTTAGTCTACCATATGCTGCTTTTATATAACCAATACTATCTTATGTGTTGTTCTTATGTAATCCATAATGTTATTTTTAGGTTGTCCATAATTCATGCTATCATGGTTAAGTTTTATCTAAATCATACTAACATTTGTAGGTTTTAAGAACTCAAGGCAGCATTGATAAATTTTATATAACCCATGCTATTACTGGTAGATTTTTTTTTTTATGTAGCCCATTCTCGAATAGTCCCGGCTAACATTGATAATAATAACTTTATTTGTGAATGTAACCATTTCCATTCACTGACCGACTAATTTGCATTAATGGGGGTAGAAATTTATGAAATATTTTGTTTCAAAATCCTTTTCATGGAATTAGATTTTTCATGATTACAATTATCTCTCTTTCTATTATTGATGAGGAGGCACGGTAGAGTAATGAATATCCAGTCGTATACATTGCACTCACATACTTGGGAAAGGTATGAATCCTCTTCTCCCCCAGCTATGGGTAAATAACATGACAAATTGGGTACCAGTCTATAAGAAATGTACCTCTGAAATCAACACTGACGTAGTACATATTATACAGCTAAAGATCGTAGGCTCGATGATCAACAATGGTTGAGTGATGATGAGAATTCCCTTCTACTAATGAGAATTCCATTCCAAAGATTTTTTTCTCTTGGTAGCATTGAAAGTTAACATCTTTTATATATCACATGTTACCCATGATAACAATAGTTTGTTTTATGTAAACATGATACCATTGGTAAATCTATAATCCATTCTATTATTGACAGACTTATGCAACTAATGGAGACATTTATAGTTTTATAGAACCCATGATATTATTGATAGTTTTTTAACGAAATCATTGCTATCATGGTAAGAGGTTTCTGCAACTCTCAGTGTTGTTTTTTTACGCAAACAAATTCTCTCATTGGTTGATTTTCTCTAATGTATGCTAACATTAATAGGATTTATTTAAATAGTATATCAACAAAATTTCATATCTCGTTGCAAAACTAATTCTAACCGTATTAAAATATGTAAATATATGTTGGTTTGTAATTCCGTATCTCAGACATTGAATTCTGTTTACAAAGAGATGGTTTGTCTTTTCTTTCTCCAATTCACTTAGTTTACCCGTACTTAGAATTATTCTAACTACATATTTTGAACGGTCTAGGACAAATTGAATTTTCATCCCATATTTGGCTTCAGATATCTGTAGTCAAATCATCTATCTGAATTGAACATCAGAAAAGATGCGTTTGTCTTGAACGAACGCAAGCGTTACTCATACAATTACGACTCAAACGACATGTGGTGAAAAGTTTGTGGTCTGACAAAATACGGTTTCCAAGAAAAATTATTAATTAATCTGATTTCGGGAAATAAACATGACTAGAACATTTCATCTAACTTTAATAGATATTTTATTAATTTAATCATAGAAATACATAGTTATTTATTTTACTATAGACATGCATTGAAAATAGGAAAGAATATATATATATATATATATATATATATATATATATATATATATATATATATATATATATATATACGAATACAAGGTTGATATAGATGCAATAAACTGCCAGTAACCAAAAACTTTAAAGAAAGTGCTCAATACAGAGTGGAGCGAATAATATTTATTTAAAAATTATAACATTAGTATGTTATAACATCATTACAAAAATGCACATTTTTTTCAACATATTTGGTGTCTTTTCAAATGATGATGTTTTAAGTTTTTTACTTGCAACACCATCACTTGACAAGGCATATATATATATATATATATATATATATATATATATATATGTACACATATATATAAACACATATATATATATTTATATACACACATACGTATATATATATATATATATATATATATATATATATATATATATATAAAAATAACTTTTTTCAATAGCATTTTAGGATACAACAACACATATATTTTCGTTGTCCTCTTATTACTAAGAAAAAAACAAAAAAAAACAACATCTATTCTATACCTGAAGATGTCTGTAGGAACAGACGAAAGCTTGTAGTAAAAATAACAACTAATACGGCAGAAATTTATATAAACAAGGATCAATTCATTCATAACGGATCTGGAGGTTTTTGTATACTATTTGAATTGTTTGCGATGATGGATGTCTCGCCATTTAAATCATTAACCTTTGCATTAGTTTTGTGTGAATAATTCATGTATTTGTAAATTGATTGCACGTTTATTATAATATATATATATATATATATATATATATATATATATATATATATATATATATATATATATATATATATATATATATATATGTATATTTCCGAGTATAAGACGACCTTTAAATCACCACGAAAAACACCTTTCAAATTTGGGGATCTTTTTATACTACAATTCCAAAGAGAAACACTAAATTGTGAGTGATGTTTGTCGGTAGGCTAACCTCGGCCTCAGTGCAATAAGCAATGACTTACATGAAAAGATTCACATTATCTATTAAACTGATAATAAAAGCAATACAACCACATCTACCTCATATATTACTGTCATAGCTTCATCATATATTGTCTATTTAAATAATAATTGCATATCAATGAAATCAGCTTGTATCCATCCAAGATCAGCTTTGAAAATGTAAACATCGATATTGATGGCGTAAACTGCAAATCTTTCGCTAAACCTTCAATAATCATCATGGTAGTGTTAATTAAGACATTAGTAACATTTAGGATAAAATATTATTCTTTTCTCATTAACAAATGCCTTAGACTGAAGTTAGGAACAAACTGAATAAAATAATTAGTATTCCAGGCTGTTTTAACCGTCTAGATATAGGAAAAGTAAAGGAAGAAGGCTCAGTATTCGCAAGAGATCACGTAATAAAACGTAAACAAAACAATGGTTTTCCTTAAGTAAGCCGAGAGCTTAGATTGTATTAAAAACATATGGATCAATATTGTGAATTTCTTTCTTCGTTCAACGATAATGTTATTAAACTTATCAGACGTTACGAAAAAAAAATTACATAAAATAAATAGACAACACTTGTCTATATTATTTACTGAAACGTGTATGAATGAAAAGATGCTGCCTAAATACACACAATATATATATATATATATATACACACACACACATATATATATATATATATATATATATATATATATATTGACAATGAATTAACATGTCATTGATTTTTCTTAATCCGTTACTTTGACGTTGGTGTAAATTTGTTTGGGGTTGTCATTGATCCATCCATCTTTGGATTAGGAGAGTTGACTGTACTGTCTAAATTTGGCTGGCAAACAAACTAAATGAAGGCATAATTCAGAATTACAAATTGTGGAGAAGTTAACCTGAAACTACTTCACAGGCAAAAGAAACAAAAAGAAATCTGTGGAAAGCCATGATCGTCTCTATTCTAAGGGGATATGATATGAAAGCAATATAAATGGACAGTGTTTTCAAATGCTACATTTATATTTCGGTAAAGAATTGATCCATTATTGAAACCTTACCTCAATACAAACTTTCTCTGTCAATTCTTCCGCATCTTTTTCTGTCTGATTATTAAGTTATCTTCAATGAATTACCAATGTTGCTTTATCCCAACCAGTTATTTAACTGCTAATTTTCGAAGATTTTCAATGCTTTATAAATGTCAGGAATATCATAAGAAAATATAGTTGTGTAATAAGTTATACTCAAGTATTGATTTTTTAAAAGATTATGCTACAAAAATGGCCAGTTGATAGAATCACTCCAGCTTTTTTATATTTTCTCTTCAGCACATACACTGATACGCACAAAGGATTTTGAAGTTTTTATTTATGTAATGTTTCTTACCCACATTCTTTTCTCTTTATCTTTCTTTCAAATGAAAAAAAATTACAATGATGAAAAATATGACGGATCACTATGCCACATTCATGTTATTTCCCTTTTAAAGCATGTCATGATTTTCTTTTTCTCTATTTAAGTTCTCATCACTCAGTTTCCATTCTGCAGAAGAATCGTTTGTTATGTTTGTATGTTTTAACTCAGCTCATATACAAAATTTGTCTTAATACAATAAAAATTAAACATTGAATGAAATTATTGTAAGATTTAAAAAAAACGATAGAAAAAAATCTTTGGAGATTAACTTTTTATGTATTATTATGCTTTCAAAGCGGACACAATCTTTTAGATTTTCGCTAAAGTTAAAGCAAAAATACAATCTCTTGTGTATCAAACTATCAATAAATAAAGGCGATGGAAAGTTTTTAATATAACCAATAATATGTGGGATGGGAAATCAATTCTGTTGGCTATCAATCTTCCTTTCTCAAACTAAAGTCAAAATTTCAACTGACAATAAAAGTTCACTATTTACACTATTAGGACTATTGTACTCATCTTTGTCGCCATGTTTATCACGACGTTTCGACCGTTGTACGCCCCGGCCCTCATCGGGTGGTTGGAATGTCTTGAGGACACATGGCACAGTGGACAAAGGCTTTAGTTAGATCCAGTGACAGGACCCAAGAAAGTTGTGAGCTCAATAACTGGTTAAGGCGGTGGAGAACTTTGTGAGGAAAATTAACAGGAGATAACTGACATCCATTACACATGGCACGTGGAACTAGAACAGTCTACTCCAGTGAGCGAAATAAAGGGTTCAGTTCGACATTCCAACCACCTGAAGAAGGCCGGAGTATACAACGGCCGAAACGTTGTGATAAACATGGCGACAAAGATGTGGACAATAGTCCGAATATTGTAAATAGTGTACATAATACTTCATCTCAGAAATATAGACAGATACAATAAAATTTGTTGAAATTACTTGAATGACTACTTTTTCGTATTTACAATATTTATATTGTTCGAACTGTTGTCCTCATCTTTATTTTCATATTCACAACGTTTCGGTCGGTGTACGTCCCGGCCATCTTCCGGTGATATACTTTTACTTAGTCCACTGAGATAGCGTGTTCTAGTTCCACGTACCATGCCTTTTCTGGATACCTCAGTTTGAGCTATTTCCCTTTAATAAGTCAACTCTCCAAGTTTCTGCTCACCGCTGTTGCGACGTGGTATTGAACGCATAATTCTTTCACTCAAGTCACTGGATTAATTCGAACAACGGGGCCATGTTACCTTGGGGAGAGATTTCACCTGAAGAAGGCCGGCGCGTACAACGACCGAAATGTCGTGAATATGACAATGAAGATGAGGACAACAGACCGAACAATGTAATTAATATAAGTAGTTACTATACCTCATCTCAGAAGATATACACAGATAGTATTTCGTGTTTAGAATAAACCTTCTTTCAAATAATAAAATGTATTATTTAATATTTCAAGTCAAAATCAAATTCAGCTTTGTAAATTTCACACATCTCGCATATTTTCAGCAATGTAATAAAAAGAATTTAGAGCAGAAGTCAATAAGCTAGAGTCGGAAACCGTTAGTGCTTTCGACTTGAGCAATAAGTAGTTCCGGGTGTATAGAAGGATTCAAGTCAACAAAAAAAATAATACTTTAATTATTTATTAAAAAACACGCCTATATTCTAGATAATATATCAGGGTCATCTTCACTACTTGCATATTCATTGATTTTGAAATGTAGAATGAATAAACAATCACTAATGTTAATGTCATTAATGCAGCCAACGCCACAAGATGTAAATCTATGCTGCATAAGATACATCTCTGCAGAGGCCCATATAAAATATGGTAGTTTTGTAAAAGGCTATTCTCTTGATAGAGGATGATAGGGACCCCATAAAAAAGATATAGATTATTACGGCAAAATTTCTAACACAATCAGCATTTCAATCAAGTGTAAGAATTTCTCTTGCAGTGGGGTGGTGTAATAATGATTTAATGACACAAGTCTTACTAATTAACCTATAGCAGGGGGTGCTTTACCGATTGATTGATTTGATTGTTTAACGACGTATCAATATTTTATATTTTATAATTTTATTATAAACAGGAACTGTTTTTCATTTTGCTATAAATATTTATTGTTAGTCATTTTATTATATGTATCGTTGGCAATTTTTTAATATAAAAATGTATTGCTGGTATTTTTACTATAAGAAATGTACATTTTATACTTCTATAGTGTTTTGTTTTTGTTTGGGAGTTCACTATTTACCCATAAATGAAACCACTAATTGGTACTACCTCATTGGGTTAGGGTGGTCTTATGAACAACAGAAATTAAGAGAACGTTTCATGCTCCTCACAGTCTCCAATCTCCCGATCAGAGGCCTTGCTGCCAGATGTTGTTTATCACCATACCCAGGACTCTTTCCTTAACTACCGAACTAATATGCGTTTGTTTTTTCTTACTTCATATTAAGATAGACTGCAATAGCGAAAGATGGCTTCCAAAAGCTAAAAAAAATATTAAAGTAACAGTAAGATTTCATTAGAAGCAAAAGTAAAAAATATGAGTTCATTAGTGTTATGGGATCCTACCCTTTTCATATAAGCGGACTTTACCAGTGTTACTTGAAGTGCTGCCGTTAAATACCCAGAGTGAGACAGTTAGTGGGAGAAGATATACGGAGAGAGAGAGAGAATATACGAACGGAGATAGAGTGAGGTAACCTCATGTAGAAGTCAGTTACAAGCACGTAAACTCTAAGGAAGTCCTACTTCGAGACTGTATATATCTATCTGTATTTGCTACTAACCGCGTTCCTGGACTTACTAACAGTATTACTCTTTGTATGATTGTGTAAATACATTTTATTTCTTATATTTAATTATTGCGTTTGTCATTCCTTGGAGACCGAATTCATTTCGGAATCCACAACAATTAGAAACAACGAAAAGTGGGCTGTACGACTATTTAATATCAATCTTCCGATATGAGAGTGAATGCTGAATACTTTTCTGAACACTTTAGATGAAGGTAAGACCCGAGGAAAAAGACATGTGATTCTGCATAAGCATTCTGAGAATATCATGATCATAGCATGCAAACAATGAAGACTGATTAATTGGTTTCATTTTTATATTTACTCAATCCTTTTGGGGTCATTAAAAACTGACACATACTTGGATTGTTTTTTTTTTTCTGGTTGAATATTGCATTAAATATTTTTTTCCGTGAATTACAATGATGTTTCCAGATACAGTTCCTATTATCTAACCAATAGCTGTAATCGGAGAGAAAAATCCATATCTTTCCCAAATATATTTGCACGTAAGCGTATATAAAGAACCTTAGTGGAATTCGAACCTGAGTTTCCGTGTTCCCATTCCGAGCCACTATCCAGTTAAACCACTCAAACATGATAAAATGGTAGCAAAAAGTAGACTTACAAATAGTATCAGAGATGGTAGTAATTACTTTAATATGCAGGATTTCTCGAAATTGTGTGACTATGAATGATGTGCTATTAATATCTTGATTGATTAATTGATTCGTTTTTTACATCTTATCAACCCATTGTTGGTTATTTAAAGCCAGAAAATAGTTTTAGATTATAATAATTTTGTGTGGTGGGGAGATAAATGTTTAGTGATACGAATTACCTCATAGCTGGTGGGGATTAGAGATGCATTCACACCTTTCGCAGTGGTGTTTGGGCGTAGGTAAATATTAGGTTGGTGCAAAAATAATGTTTTTTGACGTCCAACTTAACGTCAAAAAACGACATTATTTTTGCACCAACCTAATATATCGAATTCAACTGGAATTCGAACATGGCTTTTCAATTTCTCATTCTGAAATGCTATCCATAATACCACCCGCACATCCCGTAAGCATCTAAGTTGTTTTTAATGAAGATGGTAGCAAAATTGCACTTACAGATAAGTTGAAAAAGAGACTCGAAATCACGTCAATATTTAAGTTTTTTTCGAATTTGTGTGGCTATAAAAGATATGATATTAATATCTTGTAAAACTGATTGACATAAACATAAGTGAAGGCGAGCAACCATATTAAATTTCAAACAAGACATCATTACTTGAACACTTATAAAACTTGAGTCGAGCTATTACCAATATTGTGCGAACTTAGGTGGAGCTATTACCGGTAATTACCTGTTAACTCTATTGAAAAAGGGTATTTTGTGTTTCATATTTTAGAAGCATTTGATAGTCACTTTGATATTTTACTTCTATTAAAGAACGATCTCGTGTGGAATCTCAGCCCAAATTATTAAATATAAAATATTGGATCAGGCCTAAAATGGAGTGCTACTAACATATGTAGGCAGGAGCTATCCAGTCTTCAGTTTCCAGTCTCGATATCAGCCAAAAAATTTTCTGCGTTATTGTGGGTGGCGAATCATTTCCATCCTGCAATCTTTCTCTCACAGATGAAACGACGTAAATCTTAAACTGCTCCATCACGATTTTCATGGAAAGTGTCCAGACGATATACATTCCGAAGTTCCACCAATTCTAACCTGCACTAGTCCTGCGTATGAAGATAAGCTCCATCTGGCAGAAAGGCTTCTAATTGGGAGACTGGAAGTTTTGTTGAGCGCGGAACAACCTATTAATTGCTGTTGTTCCCCTGACTGGGGGTGGTAGTACCTGTTAAGCCCCAGCTATAGGTAAATAGTGACACTCCTCTAACACTAAACGTCTCTTGTCTTGAGAAAATTGGTTGAACTGATAATCATTTTTAAATTTCGAGTTAGTTGATTAATTAATAAGTGCAATAAGTCAAAGAGTTTGCAATAAATCGAATGGAACTCTCCTGATATTTCGTTCATTCCCCAGTCCCGAATATGGCGATAAACTACATCCGGTAACAAGGCGTCTGATCAGGAGATTGGCGATTTTGAGGAGTGTGGGACCACCTCTTACCTGCTATTGGTAACCAGGTCTACAGTGACCAGAGGCGGTAGTACGTGTTAGTGGGAGCAGCTATAGGCAAATAGTGACCCCAACTCCAACACTATGAAGTATAAAAATACATTTTTATAGTAAAAATACCAGCAATACATTAATATATAAAAGTAATTACCAACGATATATATTTATAGTAGAATTAGCAACAATACATATTATTGCAAAATGACCAACAATACATTTTATCTGTAGTTGATGCCATAAAAATATTTTCAAATATTCAGATTCCGGCATTAAAATAACCCGTAGATATTGATATACCGTTAAACAAAACCAAAAATCTAAGCTTCATGGCTAAGACCTGCCATACTACGCACATTGTAATGAGTCACCCTCAACTCCTTAATGAGAAGTAATTTCTACTCGGGCAACTTCTTCCCAAGAACCTACTCCTAAGAGAATGCTTCCTCAATCACTACAAACTTAACCTATCCAAATCTAGGGGCATCGGTATCTTTCCCAAATATCCCTAAAGACTGTAATTCTTAATCAAGTAACCCTCTACTTCGTGTGATTCTTGGGCATTATACAGGGTGAAAATCACTGTAAACAAAGTGCTTTTTATAAATAGAGAGATTAATCATCTCAACTTATTTATAGCGTTCAGAATTGGACAATATATCTAAAAGGGATAGGAATTCGATGAGTGCAAGGATCGCGCAAGTCCTGAAGGGACACGGCGCATAAAAGAACGAGGTGGCAAATCAAGAGATTTGGATCAAGTTCGTCGGAGATTAAATTTCACCAAGAAGTGTTAGGATCGGACTGTTTTTCTGTTATCTTTTTCAAAGTTTCGTAATCTTCTCTAGACACATTTGCAATCTCTCTGGTGGCCAATTTAAATTTTGCTGACCTACAATTTTAATCTCACATTCGGGTTATTTAAAGTATCTGATATGTCTATTTTCTTTTAAATAAAAAAAAAACACAGAAAATTGTAAAACACACGGTAAATTCTTGACATTGTATATCATTAATTTCGAGCATTGTTTGTTTAGATTTTTGGATTTATGGGGCCACTTTGAAAATTAAGGGTCCGCTCGGTGAGGATGGATCCTCACTAATTTGGTAAACAAATAATGACAACAGCATATGTTTTTATACAAAATATACTTCATCATTATCACCTTCCTTATGAATGCTCTTGATTAGGTGAAAAAATATTAACCACATCTACATCATACTTATTATAAAACCCAGGTTGTGTGTGTGTGTGTCTGTTCGTTTATATATGGGATCGGATTTCCTATATTTTTCAACCGATTTCAACAAAACTTCACAGGACTACGTAAAATTACCTAACGGTTGTTCTGACAGTGCCAAAAATCGGAAAAAACACAATTGTTTTTGCACGAAATCAATTTGAAAATACGATTAAGAGTCATCGCCTTTTTGAGAATGAAAGGGAGACAATTCATATCAAGTTATACTTATTATAAAACCCAGGTAGTTTGTTTGTGTATGTGTGTTCGTTTATATATGGGATTGGATTTCCTACATTTTTCAACCGATTTCAACAAAACTTCACTTTTTTTTTGGCAGGTAGTGTTTCTTATTGTCTTGCACACTTTTTTCTTTATTTTTACATTCAGAATGCTTTAAAAATTCCATTATACAAGACAATTGTTTATAACAAAATTCTATTCAATCGGTAGACTCATAACGATTGCAAACAATGTTTTTGTTTGAGTTTGGGTTTTACCAATTCGTAAAAAAAAAAATAATTAAGACATGCGTGTCCGTCAACCTTAAACAATAATCTTTGTCAATTTTATTTTTCAGTCTTTATGATGGTCGATACTTGATCTATCTCTTACTGATACATCCCCGAGCAACGCCGGGCTCTACTGCTAGTAAAATTATATAGTAAAGTTTTTGTATATAGATTTGCGTAATAGTTATGTATACTCCGACGGAATTATTGATTCATCTTCATGTGTGTCATGTTTTTAGTTCCTTATAAGCGCTGAAGAAAAGGCCCGCTCATCGTAATTGGCGAAAATTCATGCTTCGCTCGATGATGGACCGTGATAAGTTGGGATTTCGTGTCACTGAATGTGACCAGCCAGTTTCCCAACTATTAAGCTGTTTAGTCAAGGAAGAGATCAGCTGCGAACCTCGGGTAATCTAGTGTTTAGAAGGTACAAGCATATACATTGTATCTTCAGCATAGATATTTCCAAGAACCTACTCGGTAGTAAAGATTTTGATAATTGAGAAGACTCTTCCGGTGATAACATAGCTTGTGCAGTAACTCTTTATGTAACACCTTCTGAAAGGTCTTTGAAATATCTAATGCAATCGTCCTTGAGATCCACATATATTCTGTTAGTAAGGATATGTAGGATATTGGCAGTAGGCGGAGACGATCGAAATCCCGACTGCTTGTCGTTCAAGAGGTTGTGACAATTGAGGCAATCATCAAAATTATTGTTGATTATAGAAAATTTTGCGAATGACACTGAAGAGACTGATGGGTCTATACTGAGGGCCGATGAACGTTCACCGACATTCGCGAATAAAGGGCATTCAATTAATATCTTCAACTCTATTAGGAAGGATTTTTTCTTCCACCAGCGGTTAAATAGATTTTCTTTATAATTGGAGTAAATACGGGGTTGGCATACTTAAGGGACATTTTAAATGCTTGTTTAATAAATTTACCTAACTATCCTGAAAAGTTTTGTGTATTACTGAATGCAAACTTTTATAAGACTGGCTTCCAGGTTAACTCTTCATGTCTCACAACATTCGATTATTGTTGGTTTCTTTTGCTAATATTAGAAATGCTCACTTTTACGCTCAAATCCGAATCAATCATGAAAGAACTTATTTTCAGTGCTGAAAACACCATATTTCTATTTGAAATGCATTATACATTTACATATTATATTCAAGCAAAAATCCTATTCTGAATCCAGTATTACTTGGCCATGTCTTAATCATTCCAAATCTAGTGGAACAATTTCGCGATCCACTTAGTCTATAATAATTCATTCACAATAGAATCGCCACTGTCAATTTCTATAAAAGTTAAATTGTACTCAAATATACAGTAATTAAAAAAATGGTACAAATATATAGGTATACATCCACATCCTTTTTCTTTATTAAACTATCGCTATGAATCTATTTCTAAAGTTTTGTTGGCATTAAATGACCCACTGACTTTGATATGCCATGAAACAAAACAACCAACCAACTCTCAGTTCTATATTAACCATTAAAAAAAGAAATATTTCTATTTGTGGAAATCTATAAAATAAACTGAATTAGTTTTTATATCAACATGTGCACAGTTCAGAAAAGAAAGGATATATGCAACTGTTCCGTTCTCACATACGTAATAATGTACGACATATTTTCTTATTAGTATAAAAAAATGTCAGTTGGTCTTTTCTCACCCGAAACAGTTAAATTTGACTGATTCAAAAGGAAACGATTTGCAAAAATCTATTTCGAGTATAGGTTTATATGCATTTATTCTGCTAAGTAATGTGCCATATGTAATATTTAATACCTTCCTTGTAGTGTTGTTAATTTTCACGTATGCATCATTGGATTTTTTCTAGACAGTCAGTGGCAACGTTTCCTCTCTAGACCAAAGAAAGTAACCAGATCGGAATCTGATATTGCCTTAGAAGATACCGAATATTCAGACGTCTTCCATATCAGATAAATCAGAGGTTATTCATACGATTAGATTAGATTATCAAATGCCAAAAAGACAGACGAAAAAAAAATCATCTATTATATATTTTATTTAACAGTGAGATTATTTCTAACGATTATTTATTTTGCGCAAGTGTTATGAAAAATCACAGGTCTAAAAAGGTGCAACAGTCCTTAGTACATTTGATGCATGTACCTTCCAAGTGTATATATATATATATATATATATATATATATATATATATATATATATATATCACACACACACACACACATATATATATATATATATATATAATTATATGATACATACATGCATATATATATGTATCTATGCATGTATTTATCATATAATGTTATATATATATATATATATATATATATATATATATATATATATATATATATCATGTATCATATATCTATACATTTTAATTTATCTACTACCTAATATATATAGTTAGGTAGTAAATAAATTAAAATATATATATATATATAGATATATATATACATGTATGTAGCAAACGTGATACCAAATAACAATCTGACATTTTTTTTTCTAGTTTTTTTCCCCCCATTTCTCAACACCTTTCCCGGCTTCTGGAATCCAGCTTTTGACAGTCCAATACGTGTTCGGATCTCGATATCAAATTTTCCATCCTCTCTTAAAACGTTTCCCAGGAACTAAAATAAAGCATTTTGTAGAAGTTTGGAAAACTCGCTCCCAAATCATGATAATAAGTCGTTGAATTTGAAATATTGCATTTCTTTATTGTTTTCAAAGACTTAAAAAATATGAAATATGTCTTCACCTAAGTTGGAAAATTAGTATTTACAAGAAAAATATATCCTTCTTATAACTGCATTCTCTCGTGGATATTGACACTACGAAGCTATTGCAAATATGGCTATTATCTTCTACATTGTCTTCCTCAAGTCTAGTTGTCTTTCTCCTATAAGTCTAACAGGCAAGGCTAGAAAGCTTCCAGTCTGTTCTACTATTAATGTTACCAGTTTCCATCGTACGTATTCTCCATGAATTAATATATTACTATACAATACAATATATTACTTTATTGCCTTTTGTGCATTTACTTGCTTTCAGATTATATGCAATTATGTTAGTTTTTTAATAAGTGAAGGTTTTATTTTCGTACTATTCCATGCATTCTTCATTGAACTGAGGTTAGTCTAGTCAGCCGACCATTCCAACAGCCTGATATCAATACCCTGGACCGCTTTTCTTCTTTTTCTACACGTTTAGCAATATAGCACAGTGCACCATTCTTTATTTTAAATAATGCTGTTCCTTATTTGCATGAATTGAACCATTCATTTAGATAAGAAACAGCAGAATCTATTTAAACAGGATAGTGTCCCGTCTAATACCGTTGAGCAATCTTCTTTTCTTGCTTATTAAACTGTTAAATGTTCCATAAATATATTTTGTGGCATTATACAAACCAGTGTTTTCTTTGTTTGTAATTTCTAATGTTTTCATTTTATTTATTGTTTTCTGATGCCTGTCCCACATTTTGACAATTCCTATGTCTGCAAATACTAACATACAACGACTGCATCCAATACACAAGATAAAAAAAAAAGCCTTAAAGTACTAAAACCATTACCATAAACGAGACTGGCTACCAAGTTAATGCTTACTGATTTAAATATATACGACCAATATTTGCTTATTCCTGAAATGCATGTTTATAGACTCGAATATAATTGACCAATATTGCCCTATATCTGAATCAAGTAAATGATTATATATTCAAATATAAATTTCGAATATTTGCCGAGTCTCTAACCAATTAAATGATTAAAGGCTCAAATATAAACGACCAATATTTACATATTCCTTAATGTTGCAGTTTTTACAGTGGAGGCTTGTATTTCGCTAAGTTGGTCCTAAAAGGGTCCGACGTACAAAACGTTCGGAACTTGAAATAAGAGTCAATGACGCAGCAATCTAGTTGTGATGGTTGATACTTCAATATCCGACATCGACTGACTCACTCAACTCCCCTGAGCTCAACTGGCGACCGCTACTACTACTTATTATGTGTGGGAGAGTCTATTACAATAGAATAGGTAATGTTCTGGTCTTACACTTAAACAAATACTTGCTTATAGAGTAAAATAAATAGAAATAGTGTATACCTATATCTGAAACAAGTAAACGCTTATATACTCAAATATAAACGACCAATATATATATATATATGTGTGTGTGTGTGTGTGTGTTTGTGTATATATATATATATATATATATATGTATATATATGTGTGTGTGTGTGTGTGTGTGTGTATTCTACAACCAATAAAATGCGTATACGCTCAAATAAAATTAAAAAGAATATGATATCAAAAAGAAGAATTGACATGTAAAACTACCACAAACGTATTCTAATCTCGAAAACCTTATGGATTATTAATTATATAAATATATCCTAAATATTTTCTTGACATCTCTTTGTTAATTAGCATTTTGTTATGAAAAGATTGAGTTGGACAATAAAATCTGATATTCTATGGAATTGATACTTCAGTTAAAATTATGACCGACCGTGTACTTAAGGAAAATGACTCCGAGAAAGAGAGATTGGAAAGGAAATGTACGGATATTTTTTATACTAATCTATGGCCGCCGGATTTAGTTTTGATACGGTGTGTCCGATTGCAGCATATATCTTCGAGACTTCTAGATCAGAGACGACAAAAAACTTCCAGGTTTTAAGTTCCTTCAAAATTTCGACACATCATCAAGATATACCAACCAAGAAAGTAATGTATTTTATCACATAGTGATATATTAATTCATAGAGAATACGTACGATGGAAACTGGTAGTTTTCATAGTAGAACACACTTGACGCTTTCTAGCCTTGCGAGTTAGAATTCTAGGAGAATGACCACGAGACTTGAGGAAGAGAGATATGCTGTCGAAATATTGTGCAATATTGTTAAACATTTTGCCTTTTCTTTTCTTAAATCGCGGTCTTCTCTCTGTATTGTTATTATTATTATTATTATTATTATTACTTTTTTTTCTCTATTGTATACACATTTTCTTCGGGGTACCAACCAGAGACCTAAGATCATCAAAATTGCATTCATGACATTTTTCCACCGATCATTTTTATGAAAATAAATAAAAGCCCTAAAATCAATCACTTTTTTTAAGCGTTTCACCCCAAGCAAGGTGAGAAGCCACTAGAACGCAGGGGGTTACAGAAGATTTGGAGCTAGATCAGATATGAGTGATAGAGGAAAGGATGAGGAGAAGGATAGTCGATAGATCAAGGCAACGGGAGATGTCGATTGACATTACATTTGAATAGTTGGAGATTATAGCTCTCAGGGAAACTGGAATAGGGAAGGGAGTTCCACAGGCGAGAGGTGCGAGACATGACGGTATTGGAGTAGAAGAGATGGCTACATTTAGTAGTTTCGTCAGTGAAAGGGTGAGAGCGGGATGCCAGCCTCGTAGGGCGCTTGAATTCATGAAGTGGTGTAGATAAAACTCTTAGTAATATGTCAAGTTTACTTGTGAGTACAATTTGTTAGTATTTCTTGAAGGCATGGTCTATCAGGAACCATTTCACTGAGTCTATCCGAACCTTTTCCAATCAGTCCGAGGTATCCAACTACAAGTGAAATTATTAATGTCCTCATATGACCCATTACATAGATTTCCACGTCACGATCTTTGTATTTTGATAGTTTTTTGAAGATCTTAAAAGATACATGACAATCTGCAAGGACTGACATGTTAATAGGAAAGTACATTCTATTTATGTGGTATTTGACCACGATGTCTGGGCAATTAGATTTGATTGTTCTGCCATTGCGTATTATAATGTTCCATAAAATTGTTACATCTCCTATCTCTGTAACCGTGTCAGTGTGATGTTCATACCAATTTCTTGTGGATTTCTTTCCGTAAATGTTGCAGATTTTCCAGTGGAAATATTAGTCCACTCTCTCGTGACGATCTTTATATCCAGTTGGTGCTAACGCCATGCAACCCAATACAAGATGATCAATTGTTTCTGGATATTTATCAGAGAATCTGCATTTCGGGTTAACACAATTTGTCATCATGTGCGCTTTGGAATTTCTAGTTAGCAAGTATTGGTCATGGGCATCAAGAATAAAACGTTCGGTTTCAGCTTTTAACCCTACACTACGTAATGTAACGTAATAATAATAATTACTACTATTATTACTACTACTAATACTCACTTTTTATTGTTTTCCATTTAATGCAATCGTACTAGCATCGTAGTAAATTGACCTGGGTAAGACATGTTTGCAAATATACGCATTAAGTCCAAATAAATTACGATACTCAAAATAAACCGTATTTTTGTTGTTTACATTGGTAATACTCCTAAAAGTAGATGTGTATTTATTTTAATCTCTTATAAAAATAGGGAACTATTTTTTTTAAGCATAACAATAATTTTAATATACCACTAGCAGCAAAGTCGGGCGTTGCCCGGGGATGTAACAGTAAGAGATAGATCAAGTATCCACCATCATAAAGACTGAAAAATAAAATTGACAAAGATTATTGTTTAAGGTTGACGGACACGCATGTGTTAATTAGTTTTTTTTTTTTTAAAAATTGGTCAAACCCAAATTCAAACAAAAACATTGTTTACAATCGTTATGAGTCTATCATTGGTGAATAGAATTTTATTATAAACAATTGTCTTGTAAATGGAATTTTTAAAGCATTCTGAATGTAAAAATAAAGAAAAAAATGTGCAAGAGAATAAGAAACACTACCTGCCAAAAAAAGTGAGGTTTTGTTGAAATCGGTTGAAAAATGTAGGTAGCCTTTCTCTGTAATCTTTTACAATTTATGATTTTTACTTATTGAATACAGTAAAAAAAATTGCATATTTTGCTTGTGGTGATTCATGATTAGAATTCTGATTTGAATATATTTTCCACTCGTTGTTTCTAATACAAAAAATATTAACTTTATTTGGGTTTATTAATTTATTACAAGTACTGTGTTCTTTCCTTAATAATTATCGTCTTCGAAATATTGTTGTTTTTTGTCTATGAGATTTCTTACGTCGGCATTTTTAAATTATTTCTTAATACTTTCTTTTAAATATTGAATTAATTTCAAATAGAACCAATGCCTTATTGATCTGCCTTGTAACAAATTGCAAAGGGAATTGTAAAAACGGCCCTAAAGTACGTGGAATTATCTTTCCCTAAAGATAAAGAATTATCCGATTTTTCGATTCGTACAATCAGTAGAGATCGTTAGATTATTGTTTAGGTTGACGGACACGCATGTCTTAGTTTTTTTTTTTTTTTTTTTTACGAATTGGTCAAACTCAAACAAAAACATTGTTTTCAATATCGTTATGATGAGTCCCCCGATTGAATAGAATTAGAATTTTATTATAAACAATTGTCTTGTAAATGGAATTTTTAAAGCATTCTGAATGTATAAATAAAGAAAAAAAGTGCAAGACAATAAAAATACTACCTGCCAAAAAAAAAGTGGATGTTTGTTTTATCGGCTGAAAAATGTAAGAAATCCGATCCCATATATAAAGAACACACACACACACAACCTGGGTTTTTAACCTAAGTCACTCCACGGAATCGCTAAAACATCTAATGAAAAAAATAGACGCCAAAAAAATTTATGAAAACAAAATTTTATCGTCAAAATGCTTATGTTTTTATGAAGAGGATAGACTAATTTTTTTTTTTTAATTATTTTTTAAAATTTTTCCATCTTTTTAGAATATTCTAAATTTTGATTTAAAAAACCTTGTTTCTCTTTGTCGCAACAAGGGGTATTAAATAACATAGATCATTTTTAGCGCGTTTTTTTGTATTTTCACATATTAATTTGGAAAATCTTGCAAAAATAAAAATAATTGTCAGATGTTAATGAAACTTTCAGAAACTATTCACAGATGATCAATATTATTATGAATATGTTTTTTTATTAAAGTCATGGCAGAAATATTTTTTTTTATATTTATTAACACCCCCATAACTAATTTTATGAAAAACTCTAGAAATTCGAGACCATCGGTTTAGTGATTACAATAGTTAAAAGCACAAGGCTTTGAAGAATGCAAATCATGTTTTTTTTTTTTTTTTTTTGCCAACGTGCCTGAAAATCAGCCGTGAATTGTAACATACAAAACTCAATAAAACAAATATATTATTTAGTTTCAAATGCTTTTATTTGTTTTAATTTGTTTTTATGAATATGGACAATATTTTCTGAAAGCAAAAATTTTTTTTTCAATGAAAATTGAATTTTTAATACAATTATTTCTTATTTCTTTAATTTTAAAAAGATTTTAAAAAAATTTTAAATTGAATTTTAAAAAATATTTTAACATTAGTTAAAAGCAACATCAACCTTTCAAAATGTCCGTGTGAGATTGTCATTGTCCAGCGCTTTGAAAATTGTATAATTTGGACCAATCAGATTAGCCATGGTAATTAAAAATGTAATTTTTGTGTTTATAGTCGGACAGTAATTATCAAGTACGGAAGACCAACCAGAATACAATTTAGTTGCATTATTTGAGTTCAGCATTGTTCCCCGCTGTTAAGCCTTTACTTTTGCAAAACACGTATGGAGAAGTTAATTTGAGTTTTCAATTTCAACTGAGAAGGGTACCTACAAGTAACAGTATCATATTATGAAATTTAACTACTGCTAAACTTTAATTTATATGATCTTATTTTTATATTAATCTCAGTTATGACATTTTTTCCATAAATGAAATATCAAAATTAATAATAAAATGAATGGAAATACAAATAACACAGTAAAATGTAATAAATGTACATAAAATTATAGTATTTTATGTACACTTCTGATAAAATTTCATAAGAAAGGTACCTAAATTAATTAGATACCTTTTTCTTATGAAATTTAATCTCACTATTAACAGTTTTATTTTTTAATTTCTTTATATTTTCCATAAAGCATCGTAAACGTAAAAATGAAAGCTAAGTACAAAAAAAAAATAATAAAAAATTAGAGCGCTGAAAGTTTTCCTTAAAAGTAACGAGGTAAATAATTTGTTCACTTAAATAATTTCACTTCCTTCCATCCGTAGAAATAATTATCCTCCCGTAAGTTATCTAAAAGTCATGAATGTGCCTTTCGTCAATCGTCAAGCGACGCGAAAGGTTTGTTTTATTTTCAAATTACATTTTTTCGGCGCAGAAGCTAAGTTAAGCTTGGTTCAAAATATTTTAAATAAACAGTATAATTTCTGTTTTTATTAAAATCAGTTTTGAAAAAATGATAATTGATTATTAATAGAATATCAAAGTCAGATTTTAATCTTTTTTATCAAATCGAAAAAAATTATTGAAAATGATTGATTATCTGTCCTTTTTTTTACCAAAAAAAAACAATATTTTTAACGAAAATTTCAGACGTGCTAGGAACGTAAATTAAAAAAATGTAAAAAAATACCCCAAAAATACTTTGATTTTTCCTCTTTAATAATATGAACATTAGACGATAAAATTCTGTTTTCGTCAAGTTCGGCTTTTTTTTCATCATGCTATGCTCTTTTGTTTACATTTTCGTGGGTGAGTTGTCCCCCTTCCATTCTCACGATGTGTCTTAATCGTGTTTTCAAATTGATTTTCTTAAAAAACAATTTTGTTTTTCCCATTTTCAGCGCCGTTAGAACCACCACAAGGTAATTTTATGTAGTCCTGTGAAGTTTTGTTGAAATCGGCTAAAAAATGTAGGAAATTCGATCCAACATATAAACGTTACAGACACACACACACACACACACACAATCTGCGTTTTATAATAAGTAAGATATTTATTAAATTCTAAGATCCTTGTATTTAATTATTTCGTCCTATAATTTAACAGATATATATATATATATATATATATATATATATATATATATATATATATATATATATATGTGTTGGAGAAACCTGGGTAGGTTTGTCTGGCTCACTAGGTTTATCTAGGTCTGCTCTACGGTTGTATTGAGCTCTTTTTAGCTAGTTGTTTACTCGTATCGGGGTTTTTCTTTGGAACTTAAACCTGTATCTGTGCGATTTTATCGACAGACTTTCATTTTTCTAGCTCATTCTTTGTTTAAAACCTTTTTTCCTTCGAGATTGATTTGATTATTGGCAAATCAAAAATTCGAAAAGTTTTTCAAAAAACAGTATAGTTATATATATATATATATATATATATATATATATATATATATATATATATATATATATATCACTGACACAGCTATGAGAATGATTATGTTTGTAGATGTTAGATATTGTCTTATCTATTTCCTGTTATGTATTTCTCAGTACGTGTTTTACGGTCCCAAAGCATTGTAATTTCCATGCTAGGTTCAGGGTGATATGCGTAGTATTTCTTATTGTTATAACTTCGAATTACTCTGCTGACTAATCTCCCTCAGTAATCACCTATCCTTTAACCAGGTGGAAAATAAACAAGAAAGACACCGAAGTGAAATGTAATACTATTAAAGGGAATGCACTGACATGAGAAACGGAAGATTAAGGCCACAGGGAATTATGTCCGTCAGACGGAGCAAACAAAGATTAATACTGATGAAGGGATGAATTTACTTACATTGTGATGTCTGGCTTTATGTTCAACTTTACTGTTAGCTTGCTTTTTTATATGCAGTAATGTTATCTGCAAGAGCTAAGATACCTTTGTAATATTTTCTATATAATAATCTCATAAGTGGAGCTTGAAGCACGGTGGAGTAATGGATAGCGGCTCGGATTGAGGAATCGGTGAGCCGAGATCGAATTACCTGCTAATATCCTTGAGAAAGGTATGAATCCTCTTCCTCTCCCCCAGCTAAGGGTAAATAGCAGGACAGACCGGGTTCTATAGCCTTGGATGGCAACTTGTTTACTGCAGAAAGAAATGGCAACCTGTTGCGGGAAAAATTTGCCCCGTCAGTCATGTATCGAAAGATACATGATCGCCTAATTGTGTATCACGCATGGTACATAACTGACTGACTGAAGTGTAGCTTAGATGTTGCTCAAGGCCGAAAGTTAGGATTGAACTCACTACTCAACGCCTTCTTCACGTTTTACCGCTGACTTGAAGCGACCGACTAAATGGAATCAATAACTGCATCTACTGCAAGGAAATTTGAGTCACTGTCGTTACAGAAGATATTTCTCGTCAGTGTCCATCTTGGACTTTTACAAATCTACCATTCACCCGTGCCATATCTGTTCAATTGCCCCTGGTGTACATCTGATTCTCGAAAAAATCCAATGAAAGATCTGCAATTTAAATGATACTGACCAGGCATCTCGTCTTCAGTCACTTTCTCACCGAATTGACGTGGCTTCCCTCTGTCTTATTTTCATGGTAACTGCTCTGACGAGCTTTTTGTGTGGTATTCCGCCTACATAAAATTAAGCGTGCTACTAGATTCGTATCTATGTCCTGCCATTTTACTGTTGAAAAGTAGCTAAATGCAACTGATATTTTGATTCCAAAAGTTTCTTTTCTTGCACTTTCCACCCGTGGAATTTCCTTCGACTTACTTGCTTTCCTGAAAACTACAATCTTCAAAAACTGAAATGCAACGTCAATCGCCATCTTCTGTTTTCTTGAATTCCGTTCATTTCTTGTCCTTTTATCTATCATCTCCATCCTCACTCTTCTCTTTCATTTCACTCGCTGTAATCCCCTGCACACTAGTGACATTTCCGACTTGCTTGGGGTGAAATCATTAAAAAAAATTGATCTTGCGTGACAAACTTGATAATCCATGTCGAAGTGATTTATTTCTAAGCGTAGCGTAGATGTGGTATAAGGCCGAAGTTTTTGAGCACCCAGTGAGAATAGAAGTTACTACTCAATCGTAACTGATCTCGCAAGACAGGTTTGCTTAACATTACATCACGTTGAAATGTCCGAATGCTTTCTATATATACTTCTATAGTTCAGGTGCATTTGGAATACAAAAGTAGACGCAAGTTCGAACTTTGCTGTCAAGCACATTTCCTTTAATAAAGATTTATCGATTGTGCAGTGCGCTAGATGTACTACACACTGTTTAAAAGCAAAACGGGACGTCTACTTTAAACAAGGGTATCCATCAAAATAAAGTTTGAAATAATAGAATGCCAGGGTTATGGCCATATCAGGTTGGAATACTTATTCCCTTAAGGCAATCGAAGTAAAGCAACGTCGGACTTCGACCCTGTGCTGGTGGTATCACAGCTATGTCTAGGTTGGATCGGCTCGGGCCTGGACCAGCTATGACAAGCCAAAACCAGCTATAACTAGCTTAGACCTACTATGACTAGTTTGGACAAGTATGACCATCTAAGACCAGGTTAGACCAGTGGCCTGAGGGGAAACACTCGGGTCCCCCACGTTAAAACTGACCTTGTGTCACATCCTGACTCAGTAGGGCGTCAAGTAACCTACTTAGATGGATGAGCGCTTAGCAGCTGCTGTAACTTTGGATATGCGCGTCGCCTGATAGATAACGTCTCAGAATTGGGCCGAGTTGCAATTCCAATTAGACACGTTATATTCACTTTTACTCCAATACGCTTGGGAAAGTTAGGAATCCATTACTTCTCGCCACCCCCCAGTTATGGGTTAATTATTAGAACTTGTATCAATGTTTTAACGGAGGACAAGAAGTGTTACACTGACATCCAAAAGCGCACTGCAGTAGCCAAAGATACCATCCAAATGCTAAGCTAACTAATAAGAAATAGGAAAATTTCTCTATAACAAGGAAATGAGTACTAAACAGCTACGTGATATCTGTCCTCCTGTATGGCAGTGAATGCTGGACGAGTTCCTGAAAGATGAAGAGGCGACCTGAAGCAATAGGTTCTACAGAGGGACGCTTATGATACCGTGGACTGAACATGTAAGCAAACACGAAGTTTTCGAGAGAATGGAAACAAAAATGAAACTAATACTTAACATCAGAAGACAAAGTTGCTGGAGCATATAATGAGAAAGGCTTGGAAGATATGATCCTCACGATGTAGATAGAAGGCTAAAGATACAGCGGAAAACAATGCATAACATACATCGTGAGCTTGAATAAATATATGACAGAACAGAGCTTCGGAAGAATAACAGAAAGATAAAGTTTATTAAGAGATAGAATGGACTAGAAATGGAGAGTCATGATCGGGGCTGATTTAATTGTTGTTCTTCGAAATCTGGAAGGAGATCATTTTGGTACATAATATTTTTAATTAGGTCCAAAATTATTTCTCTCTAGGTATTTTGTTTGTTTCTTTATTGTTTAAATTATTTGTTTTTATATTTACTTAATATGTTCTTATAAAATTATTATGAATTTTAGGGCACTATCAAAAGCATATTTTAAAGAAAATAATCTTAAGAAGGTAAGTGCTGGAAATCGTGTTGCTAAAAGATTCAGAAAGAAAACTAAGTGCACTGTTTGAAAAGCTAGTAGAGTAAAAGCCAAAAAAAACACACAAAAATAACTAAACAAATGCATAGTCGTCATCAAAATAGTTATCTCAAGATATGAACTACAGACTTTAAAATCAAACATGCACAAATATTTAACTATCTTTCGGAACAGACGATTGGCATGGGAAGTTTTATTGAAATAGCAAAATATTCATTCCAAAACGTAAGTGAAGCATTAACAAATTGGAAAATAACATAGTATATCGTGCTGAATTTCTAGATAATATTTTAGCAACTATTGCTATCGGCTCGGAAAGAGATCTCGAAAACACGGGTTTGAATTTCAGTTGAGTTCATTACATTCACTTAGGCGCAAATACCCTTGGGAAATGATCTCTTCGCAGGTATGGGTTGAATAGCAGGGAAGACTGTTTGGCCACCAGTCTACCGCAGAAAGAAATTGCGACTTCGTGTGAGAAAATCTTCTTCCTAATCAGTGAATCATGAATCGAAAGACACATGATCGTCCAAACGGCTACCACGTATGGCACTTAACTGAGTGACTAATATGGGAGTGAATGCTGGACAATTTCCTCACAGCTGAAGAATAGACTTAAAACAATAGAGGTGTGGTTATATCGACGAATGTTGCAAATTTCATGGACAGATTAATGGAGAAATGAGGAATTATTGAAATACCTGGGACATATGACGTCAAAGAGCCTATGTCACGATGAAAAAAAAGATCATTTGAAGGCAAGAGAAACTTGTTTAACTGCAAGTAACTTACACAATGAGTTTTTTTTTTTTTAATGGATAATAGAATAAGAACCAAATGGGATGCTGAAGGGTCAAATTATACTAAGAATAACAAGTGACAGAAAGTTTTGGAGAGCCATGAGCCTCTACGTCCTGACGAGAGGGTGCATGAAAGAAGGTTACTAACATAACACCAACTGAATTTATTGCGCTGCATGTCGTCAATGGTTCCCCATGGTCTATCGAAAGTTGTTCAAGTTCTAGATCTATATCACTGACTGAATGAACGAGAAATAGTTTTTTGTTTACTTTTCCTCTCCTATTTTTTTTAGTACAGAGACAGGCAGAAGTATCATCGCTTCTTAGAGGAAGTTACAAGGAGAGCGGCGTAGAGAGGACAGATGTCAAAAAGTCAGCCGAATACCCACCAGCACTAAAGTCTCTAGAAGCTCCCGGGTGTCTTCACGCTTGATTTCTTGCAAGCATACTGACATTCACCGCGCTGTCTTCCGTTCTTAAGCTGAAGCAATCGATCAGTGTCAGAAATCTAACACCCAAGGGGTAAAAAAAGACAACGCCCCAAATCATCGATTCTAGTTATTAAAGAATTGACCATTACGGAAGAGTTTATTATTTTCGACGAGGCTGAACAGATACGCAATATCTGTTAACCTGCATGACAGTGTGAACTGGACAGCATCCTCAAAGATAATGAAGCAACAGAAATGTGCTTCAGGACGGAATATATGAGCAACGAAGAAGTTTTAGAGAAAGGGGAAACGAAAAAGATAACTAATACTTAACATTAGGAATAGACAATTGAGGTTTACGGGGAACATAATGAGGAAAGAGGGCATGGAAAATTTGATCCTCACAGGACAGACAGAGGGCAAGAGGGACAGAGAAAAACAACGCATAAAATATTGAGAATGACTAAATGGATGGCGTAACAGGGCTTAGGAAAATAGCAGAAAGACAGTTTATTAAGAGCTACAAGGGACAGGAAGGTATGGAGAACCATGACCGCACCTGTCCAGAACAGACACGTTATATAAAGAAAAAAAACAGTTTGTGCAACGAATTTATTTCATTCTAATATTGAACTATTCGATATTTTAGAATTGATAAACAATGTATATATACATGAATTTCATATATATATATATATATATATATATATATATATATATATATATATATATATATATATGAAGGTGTTGGAGACGCTGTTCATCAGGTCCAGGCAACCCGCTTTTTGTAAACAAAGAGACTGTTTACTTGGGATTGCGGTGCCGTGTCTCTGGCATCTTTGGTGTTATAATTTTATTATTATATTTTTCGCTGTCCATTCATTCACGTCATCCGCGACAGATTTCTTCTCATAATTTTTTCCCCGTTTACAGTTCTGACGAGAGGGGACGAAACCGGTCGACTTGTGTTTGTGTTTTTGTTTTAAAATTTATCATGGCCTATAGTAATAATTTCTTGCCCTTAATAACATAATACGCTTTTGTACCGATAAACACACACACACACACACACACACACACACACACACACACACACACATATATATATATATATATATATATATGATTATTTATTTAAAATATTCATAGCATAAATATGTTATAAAATCACTACAAAAATAGCCATTTTGTTTCAACCCCACCCCCCGTGTCTGATCAAGTGATGATGTTGAATGTAAAATAAATGGTTTTAAATGTTTCAAATTAATTAACGATCCTTCTCAAGGGGAAAACGTTGTTACAAAAGCTAGAATGACCAATCAAAATACAAGTATAGGAAAATTCAAAAAGCTTGACAACGAAGTCATGTTATAAAAGCTATTCGGATCGTTATAATACGGGAAATCCGGGTGTGTGAATGGGGGTCATAAACTCACGCGTAAAACAACACAAACACAATCAGATTATAATACATAAGCACCCAGACATATTTAGATATATATACACACTAAAACAGTGATGAGACAGGGAACATCTCCACGGCTCTTTATGAAAAAAAAAAATAAAGTTTTCCCCTAGGGAAGGATCGTTAATTAATTTGAAACTTTTAAAACCATTTATTTTACATTCAACATCATCACTTGATAAGACATCGGAGGTGTTGAAACAAAATGGCTATTTTTGTAGTAATTTTATAACATATTTATGTTATAAATATTTTTAAATAAACAATTATATCTGCTATACTTTGTATTGAGCACACTTTTAAGAATAGTAATTGTTGGTTATTGGAATTCATTCCGTATTATATTCTTGTATATATAATTATATTCTTATATATATATATATATATATATATATATATATATATAGTAGGAAATCCGTTGGTATATAATGCAAGTGGATATTAGTAATATCAAATATAAAAACTAATCAACAAAAAGAGCTCAATGTATTTATTATAACATTATATACTGTCCATACACCGTGGTTGAATAAGACCGACGTACTTAGCGTTGGTTGAAATGAGGTAATTTTGGATTTTGCTATGTAATATATATATGTGTGTGTGTGTGTGTGTGTGTAAAGCCCTGAATGAAGAACATTAGATCTTGCAAAAGAAACTGAATATCAAGTGATGTAATTTAGATTTTGTAGGCTTATCGTTTCTCTCTGTTTACCAAGATGGAACAAAGACTTTGGTAAAAGTGCCAATTATGCACCGCTGTCTTTTTTTTTAATGATTAATCGTTTGTCAGGGAGATCCACCATAGGGGGAAAATAAGCAATCTCTTGGAACGCATATGAAAGTCTGAAATTAGTTTTTTTTTTTCTTTCTCAGTCAGATTTTGGCAAAATCGCTATTTGGTGCCAAATAACCAAAACCAAATCGCAGACACTGATTACAGTCTTAGATTTCTGGAATCAGATAAAACTTAGATTTTTATTTTATTTTTTTATTTGTTTCTAATTTGTTCCATTTCTGTCGACTTGTTTTTATAATTCCACAAACTAAATTAGATGTACTAGACTATATTTAATAAAATTTACGCCAAATAATGTTCAGTTCTGACAAGTTTTTATATCTCACAAATTGGTGAAAACTAGTTGGATTGAATCATTAAATAAACGTATCTAAATCTGTAATGTTACTCGCCAATAACTCAATAAGAACTACTTACTTTTCATATAACAAATAAAACACGACCTTACATTTTAAATAGTTTTACCGTTTTTTTTTTAAATAGTAAAAAAAAAAGCTAATGAAGTTAGAAGCCAAGAATAAATAAAGATATTATACTTTCAATCAAACATTTTCTCACATTTAAACTTAATTAGATTTGATTGTTATTCAAACTATATACACTGTTATATCAGTCGAAATTCAAACTCCGAAAAATAAAAATGTTCTAATTTTTAATGTTCGAACTGTATATGCGTGTGTTCTCTCTTGAAAAATCTGTATATTTATTAAAGATACATTTCTTTTGATTGTGATGTATAGGCGTGTAAAAATAATACGTGAAATCTCGACATTCAATAAATGCAGTTTTATTATTTATAAGTACCAGCGTGTGTCTTTTATCTTGCCCAACTTAGCGGTTCGTGCTTAATAGAAATAAATAATTGCCATATTCAACTTTAAAAAGCAATTTAAAATGTTTCGTATTTTATATTATTAAGTACCTTTTCTCTGCTAGGAAATTTACTGTTTATAGGAATTGGGATTTCTTGGTAAGGTGAAATGCACATATTAACATGGATTGAAAATAGATTCTTAAAGTTGAATATGCAAATTAGTTACTTGAAATGGAGGATGCTGGAAGTAGAATGGAGATAAATTACAAGAAAATTCATTTAGAGAAAGGGCATGCTGAAATGTGTGCATAATTCTAATTCCTGTTAATGTAGCTTTTCATTCAATAAGCAGTATTTAATTTACGACACGTTCGCTTAATCGTCAATTTCATCCATTTCTTGAACATCAGAAGGAATCAGAACGAACACCTTGATTGCAATTGCATCTGTTAATGGTTCAGTAAATATAGTTATATTCTTGTCTTTGAATCCGCTTAGTTGTAGGCCCAAACAATGTTCATCCAATCCAGGGTATTTTTCAGCGCGCCCACGTTTCTATTGTATGTGACACAATGTCAGATTTTTAAATGGATTTTAAATGGCAGTACTGTGCAAAAATTTCCCAGGCCTCTTCGGCACTTCCCTTTTTGAGGAGGCGTCAGACATCGAGCAATAAACCCAGGAAAGGAAAGGTACAGGCTGGGAGTGGGGGAAGCCCGCTGGATCTTGGACTTAACATATTTTTGCAACTCCCTCACATAGGCTTTCGCCAATAAATAAAATGTAGTGATTTTCTAAGCGTAACGTAAAAATAATAAAACCCATTGATATCCATCGATTCTGAGTGTTTACGGTGACCCAACAGTGGATGTGAGCACATGCAGTGGATGACGTCATTCATCAATTACGTCCTTGCTATGTGTGACAAGAAAGTCCTTTAAAGTTCATTGCTGGAAAAAATGCGTCTCCAATAAAGGTGACTATGGTCATTTTTTAAGCACAGCACGGATGTGGCACAATGCCAAAAGTATGGTGAACCCGGTGAGAATCTACCTCACTATTCAATCGTAATCGATCTAGGGAGCCAAGCTTTCATTAGAAATCTTAGCGGAAATAAATATTCAGAAAAGCGCCAACACCCCCTTTAAATCTGTGAGATTTATCAAATATTTCAACTTTACCGACCGAACTGATATAACAAGTTAAAATATTTGAAATGCTGATAACAGTAATTTTTTTATCTTGATTCTGATGTACTGAAACCCTGTCGACTGGATATATAGTCAAGCTGGACCTGTTTCAGCATGGTCGCAGGGTTTGAAATCAGAATTTTCCTTCATCCAGGTTGTTGTCATGCAAGGCTAGATAGCAAGGCTAGACGTGCTTGTTTTATCATATAGTTTGTCGGACGTGACACTAGGCTGAGTTTATTGTAGAGTATCCGAGCCCGTAGGCTCGACCAAATATTCCCTGTTGACCCCGTAGAAAACGGGCTCAGGTAGCTATTTCACCAGACGAGATTCTGCCCTTCGACATGGCCTCGTCTGGGGATCCACTCTGCCCGGATGGGAGAGAGTTTGACCAACACACTCTGAAGTGAATCCGTATAGTGATCAAAGAAATGTGTGAAGGGATGATTGCATAAATTTTCCAAAGGAATTTCTATGTCAAGACCGAGTTTCATGGTCACAGGTTTTATGCATGATTTGCATTTCCTATAAATATTTACATTTTATTTATATTAAAACAAATATGCAGTGATGTTAAATCAGATGCAAATTTATTCAATAGATCAAGTCCGCGGGTAAAAAGCTAGTCTTTTATTAGGTTGTTGCAAAAATAATGACGTAATAATGTCGTTTTTTGACGTATTTTTTAAGGTCAAAAACGACATTATTACGTCATTATTTTTGCAACAACCTAATATATAAATAAAAATGCGATGAAACAAAAATTTTACTTAGTGTAGGATGCTATATGTGGTTTTATTAACTAAGATATTTTGCAGACATTCCATTTTGATGCCAACGCTGGAAGGTGAACAATATTTGTGAACCTGACATTGACTTGTTCATCTGCCTGTCTGCTTCAGAGGACCTAATGGCGATATCTAACTATAAAGCTAGCGACAAAAAGTGGAAGTCTTGATGGCTGTATGCGTTTTTGTTTCCAGAGTATTAAGCCATAATCCATGTAGAATTTGAGATGCCTGGATGAACTGTTCCAGAATTGGCGTCCCACATGATATACGAATTGTGAACCATTTGTAGGTTATTTAAAGCCAGAAGATAGTTTTATATTGCACTAATATTTTGAGATTATGGAAATTTATTCATACAAGTATTACTAATTAACATCTAACTAGGAGGAAAAGAGATGGATCCATACCTATGCCAAATATAATTGCGCGTAAAATGCTAATATAACGAACTCAACTGGAATTAGAAATCGACTCTCCAACTTTCAATTCCTATATTTATTTTACCGACCACACATCCACCCTAGGAAAGCAGCGCGTAACATACTTGATGGGTTTGAGTAAACGGATAGCAGGACGGGGTTTGGAGGAACTAGCTAAAAGACAAAACTTATTAAGAGTTAAAGGGACAGAAAACTGGAAAATCATGATCACCAACGCTATGAAGAGACACGACATATAAAAGAAGAAAAAACGCCGTTCAATAAAAAAAAAAAATACCTGATATTCAAGCAGCCATCCATGTAGGTAATAACCATGCTCGATGTTGCTTAACTTTTGCTGATCGTACAAGGATCATTGTTTCAACGTGATAGAGCCATAAGCTCATTACCACACTCCCAACCAAAATATCCCTAAGCGGTCACCCAGGTACTGCCCTGTCTCTACGTTGTTTAACTTCGATGATCGTATGAAAAGCCGTATTTTAACGTGATATGGCCTCAAGAGTAACTAAAAGAAGAACAAATTGTTGTTGTTAATATGAAGAATAAAATGCTTATTCCTATAGCTGAAAATGTAAAAGTGGAAAAACCAAAAGACTTGAATGGTTAACTGTCTTCAGTTGCATCCTATTAGATAGACGCACACATTCTTGATAAAAAAAAATGTCTCTTAGTAAGTTTCCAAAATCTAGCACAATCTCAATGTCAGTAGATATCTGTGGTGCTCGATTACGAACAAGATCTGAGTTCGTGAAAATGAATCTGTGGCCTCAGACATCTCTAAATATTAATCACGAAACCTATGGACCGCTGCCTATTTTTCAATTTATAGAAACAACAGGAAACCGAAAGGAAAGAAATAAAGTGTTATTTTTTTTAATGACTTGACAGAACCTAAGCGTTAACGGCATCAGCTTTTGTCCACACTAAATAGATTAACCAAATAAATTAAACAAATGCCTTCACTGTTAATGAACTGAGTTGCCCGATCACACATCTTATTTATGATGTGAATTGTTGCACATTTACTGTTGGGCAGCTGAAGAAAGAGCGTCAATTTCGATTCGTTGATCTGACATAATAGATTAATTGCGTTTAGCAAGGGTAGTGAGGGGTGGAGTTCTTAATCTTTCCGCCGACAGGGCTTTTTTTTTTTCATTCTTTTTTCATTAAATTTTCCTTTCAAATCTTTTCCTTTCAAGTGATCAAGAAAAACACTCGCTCTTTGTTGAGCTGTCGAAAAACTGAGGGGTGCAGTTTTACGCAAAACAGAAGAAGAAAACTACAGTGTAACCCGGATATAAGCGAGTTGTCGGAACCGGAAAAGAAGTCTCTTATATCCGGGTTTCTCTTATATCCGGGTTTCTCTTATATCTGGGTTTGGTCTATTTTATATACATTAACACAGGCTCTAATTTGGGACAAGAGAAAATCTCTCTTATATCCGGGTTTCTCTTATATCCAGGTCTATTATATCCGGGTTACACTGTTTATGTTTATTTATTTGTTTTCCAGATATTCTGCTATTAGAAATATAGTTCTACAGAAAGATGCTGAGGATAGCACGGACTGAACATCTGATCAGCGACGAGGTTTTAGAGAAAATGAAAACAAAAAGAAAACTTAATACTTAACATCAGGAAGAGACAGTTGAATTTTCTGGGGCATGTAATGAGGAAGGGGGGCTTGGAAAATCTGAAACCCACAGGAAAGATGGAGGGACAAGGGGACAGAGGAAATCAGTGCGTAAAAACTTAATGGACTTGAGTAAACGGATGGAAGAACAGGGCTTGGGAGCAATTTCAAAGAAAGACAAAACCTATGTAGAGCTACAAGGTGCAAGAAGATGTGGAGGGCTATGATCGCCTACGTCGTGAAGGGACACTGCACATAAGAGAAAAAGGAAACCATTCGACAAAAAATGCCGTTCTTTTAATGAGACAATACAAATACATGTTTAAAATGTATAAAACCTTAGATTTATTTGTCAATTATATAATCAGATTATTAACAAGACCAAAATTCCTCTTTGAAACAACTTCTTTTATTCTTTGAAAGAATCTGAGTTTCTGAACGACAAAAAAATTATATTACCGATTTAATTAAGTCTGTACTCTGACGTTTTCTGTGATCTGTGCAAATCTTACTGTGTTAACTCGACGAAGTTATGCAGATTTCGTAGGATATATAGACATTAAAGAGATTGATTCATTTTCTAAGGCTTATCAACCCATTGCAGGTTATTTAAAGCCAGATAATATTTATAGATTGTAAGAATTGTTTTCAAGAAAATAATGATACAAATCATTTTAGAAATGGATTCAGAACTTTGCAAAAGGAATTTGAGCCTAAGTGAATATAACGAACCCGGCGGGAATTCGAACTTGTCTCTGCGATTAACGATTCCGATCCATTAGCCATTACATCACTTCCACACATCCAAGATTAGAGTATTTGGCATTCCCAAGCGGTCCTCCATCTATGTACTGACCGTAGTCGACGTTGATTAACTTCAATGGCCGGTGTTTCAAAGCGATGTGGCCTCGTTTCTTGATATTGTACTGACATGAAGTAGATTTTACGTTTGTGATTCATGAACAGATTTTGATATCCTTTTTTAATAAAATTCGATACTGACTTCACAACGGCATTATACGGAATTTAACTCTCTTTAACGTTGAATAAATGGTCGGATATATTTTTACCATCGGTGAAGATGTTCGGTATTATCATATAATCCAATAATTTTTTAGATTCATGGCGAGTTTCGAAACACATTTCTGAGATATTTTTTTAATTAAAAATAAAAACTTAAAAAAATACATTATCTATATTTGTTTGCCAATTTTAAGGATCAAGCTCAACCATAAAAAGGATATATAATATCTTATCTATATTTGTTTGACAATTTTAAGGATAAAAAATTATCAAATGCCTTATCTATATTTGTGTGACAATTTTAAGGATAAAAAATTTATCAAATACCTTATCTATATTTGTGTGACAATTTTAAGGATAAAAAAAAATTATCAAATATCTTATCTATATTTGTTTGACAATTTTAAGAATTTAGTTCAAGAATATCCACATCCTTTACATATTCTGCTACATTAGGTTAATTCCTTTTTATTTCTGCATGTAAAAAAGCTATGTAATTCTAGAAAGTTATACATTTTATTTGAATATTCTCATATATAATTCACTGGCTCGTTCTATTTTATACTATTTCACACCCAGTACAAGATAGAGGGTGACAGTCAAGAAAATGGTAATACTGATTTAAAATTGTGGTATGAATGCAAAAAAGAAATGACGATGATGAGGATAAGACAGATAGATAAAAAAATAAACTTTGACCTGAAGAGGTCAAAACTGACGTCGTCATGCAGTGACTTTCGCAAGAGAAAAGAGGTGATGGGGGAAATAACTCTATGAAAGTAATATTGCTTTTCACAGCTGTAAAGGTCTATAATTATGGAACTAAAAAAATAGTGTTCATATGAAGATTTTTCATGGATATTTTTTTGTTGTTTTTTAAATAACACATGCTGTACTGATTGGTACTGTAAGTCTTTGGGACAAGGATTCCAAAAGAAAAATAAATCTTATACTTAGAATCACAAAGAAACATTTCAGTGAGAACAATAAAAGACTAATAAAGACAATAGGTGACGATTGAGATTGGGTATAAATTTCGGAAGATCAAAGTTGGCAAACAAGAAGTGCGACAAAAGAAACATTTAGTGTATAACTAACGATTAAATCTACCCAATTCCAATGTGATTTTAATGAGACCATGCCGCCAATCTAGTTATGCATTGAAGTTCCTAAAGTCTAGGTACCATATCGAAGAATTCATCCAAAAAAAGACCATGAAAATATTTATAGAAAATGCACAGATAATATATATTAAGGCGCTGGGGTAGTCATTGAAGTCGAGTTGGCGGATCAAGAGCAACAATATTGCTGATTCTTCTTTGGATTGTTACATCAGTTTTGTAACTTTCTCTTCAAACGACTTCGAGAACTTTGAGGAGAAATCCTCGAAATTCTGCATCAACCTTTTATTGATCATTCTTTAGGTCTAACCCAAATTTACGAGTGGAATGCAGTTTCAATGACAATCAACAGTAAAACGCCAAAAAATGTGAACAAGAAAAACCTGTTTAATTTTGATTTCGCTGGATTCCCAAGTGGAATTGCAGCTGGATGGGCGCGCGTCGATAAAAATGAAAGGCAAGCCAAGGTCATTTTGGGCTTTCATGATAACTTTGAGACGTAGAAGAATGTCTCTAATTGTACGTTCCCACGGGAGAAGGCGCTATTGTAAAGCGGAAGTTCATCTAATTTGAATAATATATAAAATATCTACTTTTGTTGGTGAAATGGTACACATTTTAACGCCTAGTTTACAACCATTTCAAAAACTTCACCTTCACTTTCCCTCTCTCTTTCACTCTGTAACACACAACACACACACACACATGTTTCATTAAAGATGAATGACAAAGCACTGCGATTAACCTTGTTTTTTTATTAAATTTTGCATTTATATATATTTTTGTGGGGAGGGGGACATAAAATGTGTAAAAACTGTCTAAATTTTTTATGGTTTCCAGTATATTCGTCTCATCACTTATGCATCATCAAGGATTATTTTAAACTGAATGCATAGGTTTTTAAATACATGTATTTACAGAGATGGGAAGGATATATTTTTCTTTTAATATCCTAACACAATCAAAACGTTGTGCCCATGATCAGTGATGATATTAATGAGACAAAAAAGGAAGAAGAAGAAGGATTATACATTTTGATTCAACAGTTAACATTAAATGCCATTCCACAACACACACACACACACGGGAACACACACACACACACACACACACACACACACACACACACACACACACACACACACACACACACACACACACATATATATATATATATATATATATATATATATATATATATAATAAATTCACAAGATGATAGAATCCTGGTGGAATTCAATATCCAGGACAGAGTAAGAATATAATATAAAAGGCTCAAATACTAATATTCCATGGAATATATATATATATATATATATATATATATATATATATATATATATATATATATATATATATATATATATATATAGAGAGAGAGATAGATAGATATATGATTGAACAGTAAAAATATGAAAATTAGAATTTTAAGTCAAACTGGGTTGTATATTAATATATTTTGTTTTTTTATTATTATTATTCCAATTAGGCTATTTGAATAGTTTCGGCCAGCATACACACACACACACACACACACACACACACACATATATATATATATATATATATATATATATATATATATATAGATATATGTTTCAATAAAAGCGACTGACAAGTTACTGTGATTATTTTTTTATTTAATTGTTCTTATATTCTCATAATTTTCTTCTTTTGTAGACATAAATTAATTAGAAAGTGTCCGAATTGACATTGCCCTTAGAAATATAAAGAAATGTTGTTCAGTTGTTAAAAGTCCCTATTACAAAAGATTATAACTGAAAGTCTCATCATAAACAACAATAACTCACCTGCAAGAAGTAATTTATAGAGAACCCGTATTATTTATGAATTTACCTGCCATTCAATATACTGTGATCCTGTTTAAATCAAATTCATAAATAATTGTAGTGTATATACTACAACATGCGTAACAAGAAGACCCACGTTGCATCTTTCTGACCATAGCTCAATTAGGTCTCATTTAAATGCACAGGAAATCTATTAAACTCACACCGCTACAATGTACTGAGCATGTTTGTAAAATAAGTCATTGCACTTGCTCTAGATACATGCATAAATTAATCCATACATTTAGTTAAAAGTAAAAAATAAAATACTTGATAATGGCTAATATAGTCCATAGTACTCGGATATACAGAACATTTGAACAATTTCTTCATAATTTATGCCTAGAAATGAAGAAAAAAAGAAAATCTAATAAAATCTAAACAGCAGTATCTTGTCAGTTATTTTAATGAAACTTCTACAAAAGAGGGATTGCTGCAAAAATACACAATTATATATATATATATATATATATATATATATATATATATATATATATATATATATATATATATATATATATACACACACACACACACACATATATATATATATATATATATATATATATACAGAGAGAGAGATAGATAGATAGAGAGATACTTTTTTTTTCTGTGCCCGTGGGACGTAGGCGATCATCTCTCTCCACTTCCCCTATCCCTTGCAGGTCCCAATATGTTTCACCCTCTGCCCCCTCGGCCAGGCCACGTTTAGTCAGCCACTTGCTTAAGCCCGCCAGGTCTCATGTGTTGCTTTTTCTTGCCTCTCTGCTTCTCTATTCGACCTGTGAGTATCAGATTCTTCAGGCCCTATTTTCACATTACGTGTCCCAGAAATTTCATCTGCCTATTGCTGGTGTTAAGTATAAGCTTCTTCTTTGTTTGCATACACTCCAAAACCTCATCACGTAACAGCTCCATACACTTTTCTTTTTTACTAAAGAAATGCTCGCAATACTGTGTCCATATTTTGGAATGAATAGAGAGACTATTGGTTTTTAAAGTCACCCCTGAAATCACTTACGAGAAATCGCTAAAAATGCAGGAGAAATGTCGGCTCGCTGCACACCTCCAGTAAGCACCTTACTTCACGTGCTATCCTCTACCTTGACAAGAGCAAGATCAGACCATGAACGGAGTAATAATATCATAATTGAGGTGGGCGGTATCTTCCCAGACCTCACGTTTCACTTTCAGTAGAGATCCAAAGCTTCTCAAAGGCCTTTTGGGTGACAAATTAATTTTCATCATCCAAGTTCTCTCTCACAGGCCTGATGTGTCAAGCCTCACGCTGCTCTCTAATTTACCTCTATGGAAAGTGATCGTTCACACTACATTCCTTGGCTCGTCTATGTCTAACCTTCACGAAGGAACCCACCATATTATGTTGTAGGAAAGCACCCATATCCTCTCCATATTCCATTGGTGAGAAGTCAGTTCCACTCTAACATCTTCTTCGCCAAAAAACACTGCATTGTGGAACCGACTTTTTAAGACGACGTATCTCCGATCACTCAAATCTTCACCAGTATGTCTAGGGTTATTTCCCCGCTTCTATTCGTATAAACTGCCGCTTAACGTAACCCTCTGGTTTTTACAGGGTTAGTCTTACTTGTATATATATATATATATATATATATATATATATATATATATATTCAATTATAGGTGCAATTTTAATATATAAATTCATGAATCATTCATACAAAGAACAAATATAGAGGTTAATGATTTAAATGGCGAGAATACATCTTCGCAAACAATATCAATAAGATACACCAACCCCGAACCTGTATATGAATGATATGATCCCTCTTTATAAATTCTAGTTGCATAAGTTCTTTTTAATTTTTTACAAGCTTTCGTCTGTTCCTTTTATATATACTCTCTCTCTCTCTCTCTCTCTCTCTCCCTCTTTCTCTTTCTTTCCTTTTATTCTTCTCTTAATTTTTAAAATATATTTTTTTTTATCTTTTTTCTTTTTTCTTTCTCTTCTTTTATCTTTTGCCTCTTTTTCTCCCGGTATATCTTTCTGAGTGGATTGATATATATATATATATATATATATATATATATATATAAGTCAACATAAAAGTCAACACTTAGAGGCGACAGTCTGTTTCATGGTATATGCAATCGTCAGGCCACGTGCTCACATGTGTCCACGTGGCCTGACGATTGCATATAGCATATAGCATGAAACAGACTGTCGCCTCTAAGTGTTGACTTCTATGTTCACTTTTATATTTACATGCGCTCTATCTCTGATATTGAGCACTTTATCCCATAAATATAGCACACCTTAAGACTATATTTCATCAGACTTTACTTTACTTCCAAACAAAAAGATATATATATATATATATGGGTGCTAAAGTCAGTATAGACTAATGAAAAATAAATATATCCTTTATCCATGCTTAGAAAATGTAGTCACAACATCCGCCGAACTTACTGTATACCTGCTTTTGCAGCCCCGTGTCTAAATATATTGATATTAATAGACAATAAAAGGTTTAATAATGGTAACATATGTGCGTTCATGTAGTTTCGGTTGAAAGATGGCGCAACTGTGATGTAGAAATTGAGAAGAAATATAAACATGGCTACCAGCTAGGTGATATTTTAAAAGTAAACTCCTGCTGTGTTTCTTAAATTGCTATAGTAATTGTTAATCGACACCGCCTACAACTTTCTACCTCTGAGTTTGCAAGTGAATATTATGACAACAATGATTGATAAATGTGTTATAACACTATAAAGCCGTTATCATGTAGCGTCTTTCAAAAAAAATAACAACACGCTGTCCCAAACAGACACAGCCACTATAACGTTTCTGAATTGCTGTGGAAGAAAAGATTCTACAACTATAAAACTTTTTTCAAGGGAAATCAATGCGTCAATAATATGATGCTTTCTACATATTTTTTTTCGTTGAATAATATATATATATAGACATATTGTATGTATTTATTTTTATACTGATCCTTTCTAGTTGTTTAATACATTTTTGATGTTAAAGTGAAATTCATCAAGGAGGGTGTAGTTTAAATTCGAGAGACTGCCTTAAAATTCCTTAGTATACGTTAATTCTGAGTGACAAAATGTAGATGTTGTATTTGTCGTATTGTTTTGCTGTTTGTAGACTAACTTTCTCTTCTCTCAGCGTCTTTCGTACAATCCATCTTCTTTTCTCAACTCATGTCCTATGAACGCGTTGATTGTGCGTTAATTTTTTTTTTGCCAGCTTAAAAAACAATATATAACTTCCACACGAGACTCTTCTTACGTACAGACACCAATGATATATATATATATATTTTTTTAACTACAGAGGGTACAGTAGTTTTAAGATGATCTTCCGGCGTAAATAAGAAAAAACAAACGTATTGTAACTGCATAAAAATCTGCATTCTGTTGTGATTTTCAAATCGCGCGCGTATGGGCTTTGTTATAGATTTTAGAATTTTAAAATTTATCCGTTGTAGCTATGGTTTTTTTTACAAAACACGCGTTTCAGTATAAGGATGATGATTGAGAATTGGTAGAAACGTAAAATCGCTTTAAATGTTATATGCACATTAATATGTTGTTGGTATATTCGTAATACATTTTGATGAGTGTTGGTTGGTTGATTTTGATATAGAGGGCCTTAAGAATTTGAAGTTTTCGTTCATTATTTTCATTGTGTAGCAAATTGGTGTTGCCAGCAAGTATTTTTGTCTGTATTGTGAAGGTGAACTACGGCGCTATCCTTGATGAATTTCATGTTAACATCAGGAAACTGATTAAACAATGGGAAAGGATTCGTATAAAAACAAGAAGACACATTATGTCTATATTATTGAGTGTAACATGTTTGAATGAAGACATTCTGCTGACATATATATATATATATATATATATATATATATATATATATATATGTATTAAGTAATTCATCGAGTATAGAAGAAACCTTATCAGAATGCAGAAAGCACTGGACGGCCGTTTCCTCCTATATTTGGCACATATCAGCAGTGTGCATCCACTACCGAGAATTGAAACCCGGACAGTTACGATATCAGGTAAACGTCATACCAACTATACCAACGGATATAGCGCCGCTCGATCACATATTCCGTGGTGGAACTCAAATCCTCCTAATAATTTCTATCACTTGTATATCCTTGCTTGAACCGTCTTCTAATGCTCTGGATAGAGCGGCTTGTGGATAGTAGTCGTGGCTCGTAGGGGCACAGTCCTATTGGTAAGGGAAACTTGGATGAGTTCCACAACGGAATATGTGACTGAGCGACGCTATATCAAGTCTAATTCGCTACCTCTTCGTCATCGAGGCTTGTTGGTGCAGTTGGTATAACGTTTGCCTGATAACTGTCCAGGCTTCTAATTTCGGTAGTGGATGCGCACTGCTGATGAGTCCCAAATATAGGACGAAAGAGTCGTCCAGTGCTTTCTACATTCTGATGCGGTTTCTTCTCGACTCGATGAATTACTTAATTATAATTATCTCAAATCTTCCTAATAATTTCTATCACATATGTATGTATGTATGTGTGAGTGAGAGGAATTTTGTATTTATTTGCTTTACATAGATTTGTATTGGATAAACAATGACTTACGGTTTTTAAGGACAATAAAGAAGTTTTGCATAACTTGGTTCTGAGAATCTTACCATCTGTCCATTTTTAGAATCGTCATTAAAACCAGCCGCGGTCTTGATGTCTTATTTATAATCTTCAACTCGTATGTAAATAAGAGGATATACTCTATAATTAGACACATTTCATATTCATTTGTCGCTTAAAATTAACTTTACTTGTATTACAACTAATCCCTCATTAGCAGGAACCTATTGTTAAATTATTTTTCA
>CAHIKZ030004753.1:1340000-1347500 GCA_903632075.3 Acanthosepion pharaonis | reverse complement strand
GAGTTTCATGGGAATTTGAAATTCACAAGCGGTCCCCAAACCCGCAATGTACTACCCATGAGATTTGATTATAGTGGTGAAGGTTTCGTGCAGGAAATGAATGGCCGATTACAGGGACCTGGTGCACTACGACTCTCAGCAGGTTTTGAATTCAGTGTTTTCCTTCTCCTAGACAAGTTGCCATCCAAAGCTATAGAACACAGTCTGTCCAGCTATTTACCCATAGCTGGAGGGAGAAGAAGAGGATTCACACCTTTCCCAAGGGTATTAGCACGTAAGTGAATGTAATGGATCGGCTGGAATTCGAACTCGACTCTCCGATTCCTCAATCCAAGCCGCTATCCATTACTCCACCGTGACTCCTCTACCAAATGAATCCGCTGTTGACGAATTCAGTACGACATCTGAAACTTTGACATCCACTAATCGTGTTATCTATATCTATTTTGGACGTTGTTCTAATTCAGGCAGAGTTCAGGGATTTTATAGTGTCACCGGGGGCGTGGATCATCTACATCCCATAGTAGTTCAACGGATTTAGTGTTACATTCATAGAACAGCATAATGCATCATAATCATGGTGAGTGTAACTCATTGATTTTTGTGCCTTGTACATACGAGACACTGTAGTCATTTTGCGTATATATATATATATATATATATATATATATATATATATATATATATTTTGTATATATATATATATATATATATATATATATATATATATACACACATATATACTCTATGCCAAATACACACACACATATATAAATATATATATATATATATATATATATATATATATATATATATATATATATATATATATATATATGTCACAGTGATATTTGGCAAAAGGGACTGCTAAATAAAGATTATGTTCAAAAAGAATTTTCAAAAGCGTAAATGTAGTGTTTATTTAACACACATACACACACACTTGTATATACGGAACCGTCATTTTGCCTGACGTGCTTTACCGATTTAGGTACAGAGGAGCGTTTCCGTTAGCAAGGTCAATTTTACTGTTTTAAAACTACAATTCTCCATGATTTTCTCTCGTACATTCATATCTGCTCGATGCGTATCCAAATGTAAACAAATGACATCACACATATATATATATATGATATTATATATATATATATATATATATATATAATATAATATCATAATGAAGCAATTTATACATAGAATTAATTAGACATTTTAATGTCATTAATGGCTAGATCACTTCGCTAAGAAGACTTAAGGAGACGTTAACTTTATATCAATTACTTGAATAATACGATCCTTATATTTGAGTTGCTGTTTAAGCTGCACATTCTAATATATATATACATATATATATATATATATATATATATATATATATATATATATATATATATATATATATATATATATGTATATTTACAAAATATGATTCCATCGCGACACAGAAAAAAACAGCTGGTCTCACTTCTTCGGATAGGATAAGGTAATATAATCTATTGCCGCACTTATCCTAAAAAATATCACAACTTGTTTTCCGTATGCGTACTGCATTCCTTTGCTCAAGCATTCCATCCAAAGCCTCGAAATACTTTCCAATACCGACTTGTAGTCAGCGACAACCCTGTGGAAAGAACAGCACCTTGTTGCTCCTGACTTACTTTGTGTGTATGCCAGCTGGAAAGACCTTACGTTTTTTTTTTATTGAGTTAGTATATGTAGCTCCATGAGATCTCTAAAAAAAGACCATGGCATGCTGAAAAAGACGCCAAATTTGACGAAAACAAAACGTTATCGTGTAAATGTTTATATTATTATTAAGAGGAAAGTTCAAAATTTATTTTAATTATTTTAAAAAAAAAATTTCCTTCTTTTAAGAACATTCTCAATTTTGATTAAAAAAAACTTGTTTCTCATTGTGTCCCCGGAACTAGTAAAATAGCATACAATTTTTAGCATGTTTTTTTTTTCTGTGACACACATTAATTTGGAAAATCTTGCAAAAATAAAAGAAAGGTCGGATGTTAATGAAACTTTCAGAAACTATTCACAGATGACCGAAACTATTATAAATATGTTTTTTTTAATAAAATCATGGCAGAATTTTTTTTTAATATTTATTACTCACCCCATAACTAATTTTATGAAAACGCTAGAAATTCGACCGTGTCAGGTTTAGTGATGACAATAGTTAAAAGCACAAGGCTTTGAGGAATGGAAATCATGATTTTTTTTGTTTTTAGTTGGACCTCCACCCCCTACCTGAAAATCAGTTCTGAATTGTAACATACAAAATTCAATAAAACAAAGATATTACTTAATTTCAAATGCTTTTATTTGCTTTTAGTTGTTTTTTATGAATATGGAAATTATTTTCTGAAAGCAAAAACTTTTTTCAGTGAAAAATGAATTTTTAATACAATTATTTATTATTTCTTACTTATAATAGATTTTTACATTTAAGTTGTTAAATATTATAAAATTAGTTAAAACAACATCGAGTTTCCTAAGTCCCCTTATTAGTTAAATCTTTTTTTAGCGCGTTGTAAATTGTGTCATTTTGGCTAATTAGAAGACCCGCAGTAATTAAGAAATGTAATTTTGTCTTTATAATCGGGCTGTAATTATAAAGTACGGAAGACCAACCAGAATACAATAAATTTGCGTTATTTGAGTTAAGCATTGTTCTCCGCTGTTAAGGTCTTTGCTTTTGCAAAACACGTGTGGAGAAGATTATTTGATTTTTCAATTTCAACTGAGAAAGGTAATTACAAGTATCAGTTTCATCTTATGAAATTTATATGATCTTATTTTTATACTAATCTTAGTTATGATATTTTTCCATAAATGAAATATCAAAATTAATTATAAAATGAATGGAAATACAAATAACACAGTAAAATGTCATAAATGCACATAAAATTATAGTATTTTATGTACACTTCTGACAAAATTTCATAAGAAAGGTACCTATAAATTAATTAGATACCTTTTTTATGGAATATGAAATTTAATCTCACTCTTAACAGACTTATTTTAATTTCTTTATAATATATTTTCCATAAAGCATTGCAAACGTAAAGGTGAAAGCTAAGTACTAAAAACAAAACAAAAAAATTAGAGCGCTGAAAGTTTTCCTTAAAAATAACGAGGTAAATAATTTGTTCACTTAAATGTAAATACTTTCACTTTTCTCCTTCCGTATGACATATTGTCCTCACGCCATCTGTCAATATGTCATTCATCACCTGTCAAGTGACGCGGAAGTTTATGACCTGCTTTGTTTTATTTTATTTTCAAATTACATCTTTTCGTCGCAGAAGCTAAGTTAAGCTTGGTTCAAAATATTTTAAATAAACATTATAGTTTCTGATTTTCTTAAAATAAGTTTTGAAAAAATGATATTTAAATTTTAATTTAAAAGAATTTCAAAGGGAGATTTTCAGATTTTTTTTTATAAAATGGAAAAAATGGTCAATTTTGCTGACTCACAAATATTTTTAACGAAAATTTTGAACCTGCTAGGAACGATTAAAAAATGTAAAAAAATAACCCCAAAATACTTTGATTTTTCCTCTTAATAATAACATAAACATTTAGTCGATAAAATTTTGTTTTCGTCAAGTTTGGCTTCTTTTTCTCCATGTTGTGCTCTTTTTTTAGCGATCTCGTGGAGGTACCTAGGTTAGTATAAGCGTTATTTTGACCAAGGTTTCATACAGATATCTGCGAGAACTTCAAAAAATACATAATCATTCCTTGGCGGGAGCGAAGAGAAAACAGCCCACCTATCGAAATCGGTTCCTTAGATTCGATTTCAGTGTTATTATCCTTTATGCAGCCTTGCTATGCTGAAGATGCTTTCGCCATTTGTGAAAGCACTGGGTGTAGATATATACGGGCCTCTTCTTGCATTTAACCGGCGATAATAAAATAAATCTTGTTTATAGTTGTCTGTAATTATAAGATAAACAGCATTCAGCGCAGAATGTCATAAATGAAGTATTTGAACTTTGATTTATGGAATAGAGTGAAGGGTCCGTGAGAAAAAAGTAAAAATGAATTTGTATGAAGAAGTAAAAGAAGAGAGGAGTACATCAGAATACGAAAATATTCGGATAGATCTCTTCAAAGAGAAAATTAAGACAAGAGATCTCCTTAACAGTCTTGCTTTTTGAAGAGCCTTCCAGGATTGGCTTTTCGCTTTGATCAGGTCTCTTCCGAAATTTATCGGGTCAGTAAAAAAACAAAAAGACAATATGCAATCTTTACAAAAAGAAAAAAAAAATCGGCTACATTTAATCATATTGCATTTGGGACTCTTTCAAAAGCGACCGTAAAGCGACGGCGGATTTTAACTCGAAGCGCAGATTGATTTTGCGTGGAACCAAAAAAAAAATGTAGCCGAAAAAAAATTGGAGAAATAAAACAATACATAAATATAATAAAATTTACAATACATAGATGGCCTGTTAAAAATAATCCGATGATATTCGCCAAGGCTATTTAGAACACACTCGGATAAAAACGAGAGCCATTAACTGATTCCTTTTTCTACTTCAGAGCGTTGGCGATCATCGCTCTCCTCAATTTCCTGTCATTTCCACCTCCTAATAAATTTCGTTTATTTGCTCGGCTCGTTTATCCCCTCCTCTGACCTCTCGATCCTCAGTTACCTTCCTCTTCATAGAAAATACATCAAACCCACATGCACGGACTACGTCAAGGACCATCTACCACTGGCTAGAGAGCGCTCTCTCAAATACACAGACCATTCAAAAATGTCTCCGTCTATCTCTCCTCAATGCTGTAAGCTTCCTCCGCTTCCTCTATCGCTCTCCATCCTCCAAAGACAGTGGTGTACTCGAAAGCATTTCCGACACTTTAGATAAGGCTATCTCTCTCCATCCGTTTGTTCAGATATTCTTGCTAGGGGACTTTAACGCCCACCATACTAAGTGTCTTAAAAACTTATCTTGCTGGCATACAAACCCTTCATTTTTTCAATTTCTCAATCCCTCACGGAAATAGGTGACTTTCCCACGCTTTACCATAACAACCTGGACAGCAAGGCTTCCCTTCTCGATCCCTGATTTACCTCCATTCCCGAGTCCTCTCGCGCCACGCAGCTTTACCCCCTTGGCAACTTTGATCATGCTGTAGTGTCTGTCAATATCTCCTACTCCACCCTCAGCAAAGAAGTTCCTACCAACAGAACAATTTTCTGTTATCAACGAGCAGACTGGTACTCGTTCTGGGATTTCCTTCGCGATGTCCCATGGGATGTGGTCCATAAGCTTCCCGTTCAAGAATGCGCTTCCGAGGTCTCCTCATGGATTAAGCTGGAATCGAGAATTTCATCCCCGCAAGGAATTATAAGGTTAAATTGTGCTCATCCCCTTGTTTCTCTGCTGCTTCCTCAGCTGCCCTTGCCCATATGAATCACTTCTTCAGCGTATATCGTTGTGACATGTCAGGTTGTAACAGACATCTCTTTGTCTCAGCCCGTAACGAGTCCAAAAGTGTCCTCAATGAAGCAAAGTCACTATTTACTGATCGAAAGAAACAACGTATTGCATCTCGCAAATGCGGATTCAAGGATTATTAGCGTCTTTGAAAGAGCGTATTTAGCAACAGCAAACCCACTATACTTCCTTTTTTCAACCGATTTGAGTTCTTGACCTCCTCAGATGATAAGGCTGAGTGCATTGCCCGGACATTCTAATCCAGTTCAACGCTGGACTCAACTGGTGTACCCACACCTGATTTCCCCTGAGGATCTATTGAGCGAGTGGCACTAACACCATCGTTGGCATTGGGTATCATCTCTAAATTAGATTCCCATAAGGCCAGCGGTGGACACGGGATACCAGCCATTGTCCAGAAGATATGTGATCCTAAATTGGCCCTGCCCTCTCCAAATTATGTCTTCTGCCTCAAGGAATCTTGCTTTCTAGCCTGTTGGAGACCCTTCTGACCCATCTAACTAACGTCTCTTCAGCAAAATCTTTGAAGCCTTAATCGACGCCGAAGTGGTTAAGCATGATCTGCTCTTTGACAAGCAATATAATGTCCGTTTTGCCCGTTCTACAACTGACGTGCTCACGACCATAACTGAAATTGTTTACCAAGCACTTCACAATAACGGGGAAGCTCTTACCGTGGCTATAGATATCTCTTTGACATGCCGGCCTCTTTCGTAAGCTTCAGGGATACGGAATGTCAGATCGATTATTTGACAATACGATCATTCCTGTCAAACCGTGTAATGATGGTTATCTTTAACGGATTCTCCTCCAGTTCCTTTCCCACGGACGCAGGTGTTCTCCAAGGCCCTAACCCGTGCCCTACTGTATTCCTGATCTTCATTAACCATCTTCCCGATGTCATCAATTCACAAGTAGGCAACTATGCAGACGACACTACTATTTACTCCTGCCTAAATAGCAAATCTGGTATCGCTGACAAAACTAACCTGGCCGTTGGTCTTGAAAAGGACATCCAGTCGGTTGTAGATTCGGGCAGGAATTGGCTGGTTAGCTTTATTGCCTCAAAAACAAAACTGCTATCTATTACTTACCACAGGGAACAATCCCTGCTTCCCATCACAATGTATGATGCTCAACTCCACAAAAGCATCTCATTGCGACTGCTTGATCTCACACTGTCCACCGACATGAGATGGAACAAATATATTGAATCATTAGCTTCTTCTACCGCAAGGAAGTCGTTTCCCTGTGTCGCGCCAGAAAGTTTTCCTCACCCGAGTCCATCCTTCAAATCTATGAATCAACCATTCGCCCTTGCATGGATTACTTCTGCCATATATGGTCCGATGTCCCCACTTTTCGTCTTAAGGTCCTCGACAAAATCCAAAGTCGGATATGTAATGTGATTGGCCCTGAACTGACATTTCGTCTACAGTCGCTCTCTCACAGACGTGCCGTTGTCTCTGTCCTACAAATACTTTTACGGTAAATGCTCCGACGAGCTACTTTCGCTAGTTCCCAGACTGTATGAATTTAAACGTGCTACTTGGTTGGCATCTCGGTCCCACTCTTTCACTGTCGTAACGGTTAAATGTAGTCGTCTCCAATAGCTTCATGCGTCGCACCTCCAATCTGTGGAATTCCCTTCCTATTGTTTCCATGATAGCTATAATCTTCAACTATTCAAATATAATGTCAATCGACATCTCCAGATGCATTGATCTATTCCCTGCACTTCTCTTCATCCTTTCCTCTATCACGCCTCTTTACTCTCACTTCCGCACCCTGTAACCCCTTGCGTGCTAGTGGCATCCCGCCTTGCTTGGGGTAAAATGCTTAAAAATTATCCTGAACATTACTACACCATCCTTTTATTAAAGAACGCTAGGTAGGTTGTGCATTTTTCCTCTGTCTCTTCTTGCCGGACATCTCTTTGATAGACACCCATCAACGCCAATCTGAGTATAACGTTTTTCGAATCACTCTTGCCTTAATATGCGCTCAAGTAATCTCA
>CAHIKZ030004753.1:1280000-1337500 GCA_903632075.3 Acanthosepion pharaonis | reverse complement strand
CCATTCTACCCTCTCCAAGCCTAAGTGCTCAAGGGTGTTATGTGGTTTATTGACTGCTGAGAAGTTGCTTTTCAGCTTGTCTTTGTATCTTAGCCATGGGCGTCCTACATTTCTATAGCCCCGATCTAACTGGCTGTACATTAGGATCTTCGGTATCCTGCCATCAGACATTCTCAAGACGTGACCAGTCCAACGTAACTGAGACTGCATGTGGGTATATATATATATATATATATATATATATATATATATATATATATATATATATATATATATATATATACACACACACATATATATATATATATATATATATATATATATATGTGTGTGTGTGTGTGTGTGTATGTGTGTGTGTGTGTATAGTGGGGAGGACAGATATTCGTACGAAGAAAATTTTTAATTCATGGCATTTCCAACTAATGAGTAAACAAACTTTTCATGTAATTAACTGTGGACAGATGCATAATAACTACATATGCATAGAAAACAGAAAAAAACATTGAGTTAATAAGAATAAATCCCATTCATCCATTTGAATTGGTGAAAAAATATTCGTACACTGCAAATGTCAGATTTTGAAACATTTAAATTGTTTTAATACTTTAGATTATTCAAGTGTACTATTCCAGAATGTTCCAATATTATCAGTAATTATTTTTTGCCTAAAATATACATACAGAACGTTCTGTGATTATTATTCGTGCAAGAAGATTACTAACATGGCAAGAAGTAAAGAACTGAAAAACTCTCACATAGAACTGATTATTAAGCTCAGAAAAGAAGGTAAAATTTACAGGAACATCTCAGACAAACGGAATATTCCGTCTACTAACATTAGTTCATTCATTGCAAGGTATAAAATCTCAAAACTGCTTTAAGCCTTAGAACAGGTGTTCCACTGAAGATTTCTTCAAGATCTTCGAGGAAATAAATGCGTCCAATTAAAGAAAATTCAATAGTTACTCAAGAGTTGCAGGATGATTTGCTTTCGTTAGGAATCTGTGCCACTAAACGATCAATAAGCAATGGAACTCATAAGAATAATCTAAAATCACGATCCCCTCGGAAAACGCTATATTGGAAAGACACAGGGATACCAGATTGAAATTTGTTCATGAACATATGGATAAGGAAAAATCGTACTGGAAAAGTGTATTATGGACTGACAAAACCAAAATTGAGTTGTTCGGACGTAACTCAAGAAATCATGCATGGAGGAAATATGGCGATGCCTTCAAACAAATGGACACAGTTCCAACAGTGAAGTTTGGTGGTTGCAATATAATAGTTTGGAGATGTTTTTCTGCAACATATGAGTAATAGATGGTAGAATGAATGTCGCAGCATATCAAAATATTTTGGAAGTAAATTTAATGATTTTGGTTCAAAATCATGAACTTCCTCCTGATTGGATCTTCCAAAAGATAGGAACCCTACGAAGAATTGGCTTGCTGAAAATAATGTAAATATCCTGAAATGGCCACGTCAGTCCACAGATTTAAACTCAATCGAGAATCTGTGGCGTTATTCGAAAATTCATATCGAATCGAGACCTTCAACAAACATCCTAGACCTGAAGTTCATATGCGAAGAATAATCGAAATAATCGATAGCAACTAAAATTGAGAATTACAAGAAAAGGTTAGTTCCTGTAGAAATGAATAATGGCTATTCTGCAAAGTATTAAATGATCATTATGTATTCTTTTTTGTATTGTACGAATACTTTTTTACACATTAAAAGGGATAAATGGAATTTCTTTCTATTAAATCAAAAGTGTTTCTGTTTTCTATGCATATATAGTTAGTATGCATCTGTGTACAGTTCATTATATGAAAAATCTGTGTATTCATTAGTTGGAAATACAATAAACTAAAAAATTCTATCTACACGAATATTTGTTTCCTCCACTGAAGATATTACATTGAGCACTATTTTGTAAAAATAAAAAAAAAATATCTATAAGAACACCGGATTATATATCTTACTGTTCTTCCTTTTATTTGTATATACATACATACATACATACATACAATGAAAATGTAACTAAAACAAAATGGATACGTGGTTCTAATCTATGTGCAATATTCAATACACTTTTTTGCTGTAATTGATTTAAACAATATCGGGTTGATCGACAATACTCAGGCGCTCATATTAATAGACGGTATGCAACACTGAGCTAATAATTGAATTCTTTACTTTTGCATATATACGATCGTAGAAATCACGTATTACATCTTGTAAGACCTTCCACGCCTACTACACCTGCTGAGGCAATAAATCATCTATTATAGATGAGTTATCTGAACAGGTCATTTCGGATAGGGAAGTTATCGAAAACTTGCTAACCATGTTGATTAGCACCGGTAACATGTGCGCAGCCCTTAACCGGCAGCAAGAACAGTTCAAGACCGTCCTTTTGCACAAATGACACGAGATCGAGTGAAACAATGGTCACACTACCTACCAAGTCTGTTGGAAGACCTAAGGCAGGTAAAGGTGTGTTATTATGGCTACATTTCATGATTTGTTTTTCTAGCTCCTATAACATCACGAGGGTTATATGGACAAACTTCTTAGTGTGTGAGCTGTACTTATCAAGACCTTTTTTGTATTTCTTTGAAGATGGGATTTCAAGAGATTTTCAATACGTTGTTGTGTTCCTTTATTTTATCATTCCAAGTGCAACTACTATGACAGGTTCTATTATTGTTTTCGATTTCCCACATATTTTTATTTCGATTTATACTTCGATAGTTTTTCAAATCCCTTGATTGCTATTTTACAGTCCGCTGGGCAAGCCATATCAATTAGTAGGCAAGGTTTGTCTTTTCGTATTTTGATAATTATGCCCAGCTTATTTGCTTCAATTTTCCTGTCTGTAAAGATGGTGTAATCTCATAGAATTGTAATACCTTCTATTTTTGTAACCTGTGCTGCGTGTTGTTCCTACCAGTATCTGTTAACATGTTTTCAAAAGTTCTTCCACATTGTCCAGTGTAAATACTGTCCCACACTATCATAACGATTTTTATATTCATTTGGCGCAAGTACAGAACATCCTGAGATTAGATTGCCTATGGTTCTTTGATATTTGTCACAGAACGTCGGCTTTATTAACACATTCTGGACATTGGCCATGCAGAGGTTTGTCTTGACAGCGTTGTTTTCGTTCAAGAGCTTTATCATTGGCTTTATTTTTCATATAGTTTGATGCAATAGGTGGTACTTGGGTTCTGTTTTGGTGTTCTACCGGATCTACCAAATATAAATTTTGTTTGTATTTACAAACTTCTTTAATAATTTAATATTTTTTCTGACTGTTTTCGTGTTGTAACACAACTTATATGATCCAGTCCTTTGTTGTTTCCATGTATGTTAGTAAGCCAATTGTTGTTGCTTTGTATGACAATTCTGACTAAAACCTCTTCTACCATTTTATGGGTATATATAAAGGATCTACCTCAGCTTTTAAATGATGTATGTTATTCTTTGAAAGAAACTTTCTTGTCTTATAATCAATACTTCTGATGCCATTTAGAGGAAATTCATGATGTTAAAACTATATTTAACCATTGGAAAGGCAAGGCTATTAATGGGCATTCTGTTATGAGAATTAAATTCAATTCTTAATATCAGTCGCACCCTTCTATATTACTCTTTTCGCACTATTTCTTTCATTTTTTATGAATTTTTTTACCCCTCACTCATTTACCCAGAGCTACTTATATGCTTATTTTTGTTCTAAATCTTTGATAGTTATCCCAGAGTCTAAACTAATAGAGGAGATTTCTTGTAGTAATGTTCCTAAAACTGTGACGTTAGCACATTTATCCAAATGGTTTTCTATTCCAATATCATCGCTGAAACATTTTACTGTTTTCAGGAGACCTTTCAGCTCACTGGCATTTCTATCATAAACCTTTAAGTAATCCATGAAAATAGATAGCTTATTTTCTTTTGAGATAATTATAGCCATATTCTGTCCTGTTTAATTCGCTGGTTAATGCAATTAGGGATATACAAAATAGTAAGAGAAGCAGAGTCATCTTGAAATATTCCTCTGCTGATGTTTATTTTACCACATTTATAGATTCCATTTATATGATTGAGATGAAGTTTTGTTTTACATATCGACATAGTTTGTTTGATGATGTCGGCAGATACCTTATATATATATTTTTATGAGTGGCGTACATTATCGAATGCATCACAGCATTCTATCCCGGCAGCAATGAAATGTTTCTTTGTACTGAATCAATTTTCGGAGATCATCCTTTTAATAAATAATTGGTCTTTACATACGTATAATCCACGTTTTTACCCGTTTTGTTCAAAAGGTATTGTTATTTTCTCCTAAGATGTGATATGTCTGTTTTATCGGAATAGATGTGATCAATTTGTAAGTAGTTGGAAGACATGAAATTGGTCTGTACTTTGTTGGGACATTTGGTTCACCATTCTGAAGTAGAAAGTAGGTAATTCCTTTGATTACTCATGTCAGAATTTTAGCAAGATCATTGAGCATTTCTTGAAGTTCTTTGGCCAATATTTTGTGTGCTGTATTTAGATAATAGAACCAAAAGTGAGAACTTTTATCTATTCTTAAAGATTTCCAGATGCATGTTTATTTCAGTGCGTATTAAACATCCTGTTCGGTGATTCCCGCCTATGTTTGTTCTTGTTTATTTTTCATCCATTCTACCTCTAGCGTAATCCAATCTGCTTCTTTTTTGTGTTCTTTAGGTCAAGCCCATAATTTTTGCCAAAATTGTATAACTTCTTCCATTGTTTGGTAGGGGTGTGTCACTTAAATATTGTATTTCCCTATTCATCTGGAAAATTTCTTCATAAAAGATCTTGTTCTGTCTTCAGAATACTGGTCTTTTTTTAACAGCGTGAGATTCTTCGAGGCTTCAATTGTTTTGCTTGCTTTGTTTTTTATTTATTTGGCTGATAGGACTTCATTTTCATTCCAAATTTTGTATTTTCTTTTGATACTTCTGTATTTGATAGTTCTTGCATTTGATCCTCTTGCCATTTCTTCGAGTACTGACAATTCACTTCTAAATTGTTCTATTTATTTTTCTATTTTTCTTTTCCAATGTAGATTTTCATGCCTGTGAGACTGCCTTTTTTAATCTATGATTAATTTTTTAGTTGCTGCTATTGCTGATGCCTGTATTGCTTCGTTGAGTCTTATATGTGGGCCTACTTTCTCCAGAATTAATTTTAGTGCTGCATTGTAGAGTTTCATTGTTTTAAGGTTATGCTTTGTCGGTTGTAATTTTGAAAATTGTTCTCGTTCCTTCATTGAAATATTTTATGCCTCGCTTATATACTTCGTGATTTCTTCTTTGGCTTCTTGTATACTATTCTTGTTTTCCGTAAAATAATTCGGTTCAGTGTGTTTCGGACTAATTTTTAAAATCGACTAGACTCACACCTTTCCAACTCATAGAAACTTTCAGCATTATTTTCACATTGTTTGATGTGTATCTCAGATTTTTCATTATGATCTGTGGTTTTTTTTTATATCCATTTCTGGTTCACGTTTATGTTCTGATGATTCACCTTTTCAGTTTTCAGTTCTTTTCATTTCTTTAATTATTATTATCATTATTATTATTATTATTATTATTATTATTATTATTATTATTGTTATGCTTTTAATCATTTCAACCAAAGCAAGGCGGGAGTGCCACTTTCACGCAAGAGTTTACAGAGAGTGAAGGCAAGAATAAAGAGGCGTGATAGAGGAAAGGATGAAGAGAAGGACGGCGAATAGATCAAGTCATCTGGAAATGTCGATTGACATTGCATTTGAATATTTGGAGATTATAGCTTTCAGGGAAGCAAGGAAGAGAAAGGGAATTCCACGGACTGTAAGTGCGAGACATGAAGCGATTGGAATAGAAAAGACGGCTACATTTAACCTTTTCGACAGTGAAAGAGTGGGACTAAAATGACACCATAGTAGCACGTTTAAATTCATGCAATCTGTAAACCAGCGAAAGTAGCTCGTCGGAGCAGTTAACGTGAAAGTATTTGTAGAAAAAAAAACAGAAGCAGGCAACGGCACGTCTGGGAGAGATCCTTTGTGAACGACATGTCAGATCTGGGCCAGTCACATTGCATATCCGTCTTTGGATTTTTTTCGAGGACCTTGAGACGAACAGTGTGGTCTCCAGACCATATATGGCAGCAGTTTTCCATACAAGGGCGAATCGCTGATTTATAGATTTGATGGATAGACTCGTTCTGGCGCCACACAGAGACCCAACTTTCCTTGCGGTAGATGAAGCTATTTATTCAATATATTTGTTTCATCTCATGTCCGCGGACAGTGTGAAACCATGCCGTCGCAGAGAGGTGTTCTCGTGGAGATGAACATCAGACATTCTAATGGGAAGAAGGGAGGGTACTTTCTGGTGGGTAAAACAGAGCAGTTTTGTTTTTGAGGCATTAAAGTTTACAACCCATTTCTTGACCGAGTCAACAACAGATTGAAGGTCATTTTCGAGGCCAACGATCAGGTAGTTATTATTATTATTATTGTACCTTAAGGCAAAGAATAAAGGCCAGAAGGTAAAGCATAAAAGCAAGGAAAAAAGCATAAATACCAGAAGGTAAAGCATAAAGCCAAGAATATAAAGTATAAAGGCAAGAAGGTAATGCATAAAGGACAGAATGCAAAGCATAGAGACCGGAATGCAAAACAATAGACCAGAAGGTGAGGCATAAAGTCAAGAAGGCAAAACATATAGGCAGGAAGGCAAAGCATAAAGCCAAGAAGATTAAGGAAGAAAGCCGGGAGACAAAGCATAAGGGCCAGAAGGCAAAACATAGAGGCCGGAAGGCATAACATAAAGGCCGGAAGGCATAACATATAGGCCGGAAGGCATAACATATAGGCCAGAAGGAAAAGCATAAAGGCAAGAAAAGGCAAAAATAAAGCATAAAGGCAAGAAGGTTAAGGAAAAAGCCTGGAGAAGCGAAGTATAAAGGCTAGAAGGTAAAACATAAAGGCCAAAATGTAAACCCTAAAGGCAAGAAGGCATAACATAAAAGCCAGAAGGTAAAGCATAAAAACAAAGCCTGAACGTAAAGCATAAAAGGCAAGAAGGTTAAGGAAAAAAGCCTGGAGGCGAAGTTATAAAAGGCTAGAAGGTAAAACATAAAGGCCAAAATGTAAACCCTAAAGGCAAGAAGGCATAACATAAAAGCCAGAAGGTAAAGCATAAAGGCAAGAAGGTTAAGGAAAAGCCTGGAGGCGAAGTATAAAGGCTAGAAGGTAAAACATAAAGGCCAAAATGTAAACCCTAAAGGCAAGAAGGCATAACATATAGGCCAGAAGGTAAAGCATAAAGGCAAGAACGAAGGCAAGAAGGTTAAGGAAAAGGCAAGAAGGTTAAAGGCTAAAAGTAAACCTGAGGCAAGAAGGCATAAAAAAGGTAAAAGGTAAAACATAAAGGCAAGAAAATAAAGCCCTAAAAGGCAAGAAGGTAAAGGCAAATATAAAGGCCAGAAGGGGTAAAACATAAAAGGCAAAGAAGAACGTAAAGCATAAAGGCAAGAAGGTTAAGGAAAAGCCTGGAGGCGAAGTATAAAGGCTAGAAGGTAAAACATAAAGGCCAAAATGTAAACCCTAAAGGCAAGAAGGCATAACATATAGGCCAGAAGGTAAAGCATAAAGGCAAGAACGTAAAGCATAAAGGCAAGAAGGTTAAGGAAAAGCCTGGAGGCGAAGTATAAAGGCTAGAAGGTAAAACATAAAGGCCAAAATGTAAACCCTAAAGCTAAGGCAAAAGGCATAACATAAAAAAGCCAGAAGGTAAAAGCATAAAAGGCAAGAAGGTTAAAGGAAAAAGCCTGGAGGCGAAGTATAAAGGCTAGAAGGTAAAACATAAAGGCCAAAATGTAAACCCTAAAGGCAAGAAGGCATAACATAAAAGCCAGAAGGTAAAGCATAAAGGCAAGAACGTAAAGCATAAAGGCAAGAAGGTTAAGGAAAAGCCTGGAGGCGAAGTATAAAAAGAAGGTAAAAACAAAATAAAGGCAAAAATAAAAGCCAGAAGGTAAACCCTAAATTAAGGAAAAGCCTGGAAAAACATAAAGGCCAAAATGTAAAACCCTAAAGGCAAGGCATAACATATAGGCCAGAAGGTAAAAGCATAAAAGGCAAGAACAAAGCAAAGCATAAAAAAGCCTGCAAGAAAGGTTAAAGGTAAAACATAAAGCCTGTAAACCTAAAGGCGAAGTATAAAAGCTAGAAGGTAAAGCTAAAGAAGAACGTAAAAAAGGCAAGAAGGTTACGAAAAGGCCAAAATGGCCAAACCCTAAAGGCAAGAAGGCATAACATATAGGCCAGAAGGTAAAGCATAAAGGCAAGAACGTAAAGCATAAAGGCAAGAAGGTTAAGGAAAAGCCTGGAGGCGAAGTATAAAAAGCTAGAAGGTAAAAAACATAAAGGCAAAATGTAAACCCTAAAGGCAAGAAGGCATAACATAAAAGCCAGAAGGTAAAGCATAAAGGCAAGAACGAAGGTTAAAAAAGCATAAAGGCAAGAAGGTTAAAGGAAAAAACCTGGAGGCGAAGTATAAAGGCTAGAAGGTAAAACATAAAAAAATAAAAACCCTAAAAAGAAGGCATAAAGGCCAAAAAGCCAAAGAAGGTAAAAAAGCCAGAATAAAAGGCAAGAACGTAAAGCATAAAGGCAAGAAAAGGAAAAGCCTGAGGCGAAGTAAAAGGTTAGAAGGTAAATAAAGGCCAAAATGTAAACCCTAAAGGCAAGAAGGGATAACATATGGGCTAAAGGTAAAGCATAAAGGCAAGAACGTAAAGCATAAAGGCAAGAAGGTTAAGGAAAAGCCTGGAGGCGAAGTATAAAGGCTAGAAGGTAAAAACATAAAGGCCAAAATGTAAACCCTAAAAGGCAAGAAGGCATAACATAAAAGCCAGAAGGTAAAGCATAAAAGGCAAGAACGTAAAGCATAAAGGCAAGAAAAAAAGCAAGAAGGTTAAAGGCTAGAAAAAAACTGGAGGCCAAATGTATAAAGGCTAGAATAGGTAAAAAAGACATAAAGGCCAAAACGTAAACCTAAAAGCAAGAAGGCATAACATAAAGGCCAGAAGGTAAAAAGCATAAAGGCAAGAACGTAAAAAAGCATAAAGGCAAGAAGGTTAAGGAAAAGCCTGGAAGGTTAAGAAAAGCCTATAAAGTATAAAGGCTAGAAGGTAAAACATAAAGGCCAAAATGTAAACCCTAAAGGCAAGAAGGCATAACATAAAAGCCAGAAGGTAAAGCATAAAGGCAAGAAACGTAAAGCATAAAGGCAAGAAGGTTAAGGAAAAGCCTGAGGCGAAGTATAAAGGCTAGAAGGTAAAAACATAAAAATAAAATGTAAACCCTAAAGGCAAGAAGGCATAACATATAGGCCAGAAGGTAAAGCATAAAGGCAAGAACGTAAAGCATAAAAACAAGAAGGTTAAAATTAAGGAAAGTATAAAGGCTGAAGGTAAAACATAAAGGCCAAAAAGTAAACCCTAAAGGCAAGAAGGCATAAACATAAAAAAAGGTAAAAAAGCATAAAGGCCAAGAACGTAAAGCATAAAGGCAAGAAGGTTAAGAAAAGCCTGAGGCGAAGTATAAAGGCTAGAAGGTAAAAACATAAAGGCAAAATGTAAACCCTAAAGGCAAGAAGGCATAACATATAGGCCAGAAGGTAAAGTAAAGGCCAAATAAAGGCAAGAAGGCGTAAAAAAGCATAAAGGCAAGAAGGTTAAGGAAATGCCTGGAGGCGAAGTATAAAGGCTAGAAGGTAAAACATAAAGGCCAAAATGTAAACCCTAAAGGCAAGAAGGCATAACATAAAAGCCAGAAGGTAAAGCATAAAGGCAAGAACGTAAAGCATAAAGGCAAGAAGGTTAAGGAAAAGCCTGGAGGCGAAGTATAAAGGCTAGAAGGTAAAACATAAAGGCCAAAATGTAAACCCTAAAGGCAAGAAGGCATAACATATAGGCCAGAAGGTAAAGCATAAAGGCAAGAACGTAAAGCATAAAGGCAAGAAGGTTAAGGAAAAGCCTGGAGGCGAAGTATAAAGGCTAGAAGGTAAAACATAAAGGCCAAAATGTAAACCCTAAAGGCAAGAAGGCATAACATAAAAGCCAGAAGGTAAAGCATAAAGGCAAGAACGTAAAGCATAAAGGCAAGAAGGTTAAGGAAAAGCCTGGAGGCGAAGTATAAAGACTAGAAGGTAAAACATAAAGGCAAAATGTAAACCCTAAAGGCAAGAAGGCATAACATAAGGTAAAGCATAAAAAGCATAAAGGCAAGAAGGTTAAGGAAAAGCCTGAGGCGAAGTATAAAGGCTAGAAGGTAAAAAAGGCAAAAAAGGCCAAAATGTAAACAAAGGGCAAAGGCAAGAAACGTAACATAAAAGCAAGGTAAAAGGCAAAACATAAAGGCCAGGCAAGAAGGTTAAAAAAGCCTGGAGGCAAGAAGTATAAAGGCTATAAAAAAACTAAAAAGGCAAAATGTAAAACCCTAAAGGCAAGAATGCATAACATATAAAGGTAAAGCATAAAGGCAAGAACGTAAAGCATAAAGGCAAGAAGGTTAAGGAAATGCCTGAGGCGAAGTATAAAGGCTAGAAGGTAAAAACATAAAACCCTGCAAACCCTAAAAGGCAAGAACAGAAAGGCAAACATAAAGGCTAACATAAAGGTAAAATGCCCCAAAGGCAAGAAGGCAACAAAAAAGCCATATAAAAAAGAAGGTTAAAAGGAAAACCTGGAGGCGAAATAAAGGCTAGAAGGTAAAACATAAAGGCCAAAATGTAAACCCCTAAAAGGCAAGAAGGCATAACATAAAAGCCAGAAGGTAAAGCATAAAGGCAAGAACGTAAAGCAAAAAGGCAAGAAGGCATAAAAAGCCTGGAGGCGAAGTATAAAGGCTAGAAGGTTAAAACATAAAGGCCAAAATGTAAACCCTAAAGGCAAGAAGGCATAAAATAAAAGCCTAAGGTAAAGTATAAAGGCAAGAACACGTAAAGCATAAAGGCAAGAAGTTAAGGAAAAGCCTGGAGCGAATTATAAAGGCTGAAGGTAAAACATAAAGGCTAAAGTAAACCCTAAAGGTAAAAATAAAGGCAAGAATAAACCATAAAGGCAAGAAGGCCTGATAGGCGATAACATAAAAAAAAAAAACCTAAAGGCAAGAAGTAAAAAAAGCATAAAGCATAAAGGGCAAGAACGTAAAGCATAAAGGCAAGAAGGTTAAGGAAAAGCCTGGAGGCGAGGCTAGAAGGATAAAGGCCAAAATGTAAACCCTAAAACAAGAAGGCAAAGGCCAAAGGTAAAGTAAAGGCAAGAACCCTAAAGGCAAGAAGGTTGAGAAATGCCTGAGCGAAGTATAAAGGCTAGAAGGTAAAAAAAGGCATAAAACCCTAAAGGCAAGAACGCCAGAAGGAAGCATAAAAAGAACGTAGCAAAAGTTATGCAAGAAGGCAAGAAGGTTAAAGAAAAACCTGGAAGAAGGCATAACATAAAGCCAAGAAAGTATAAAAGGTTAAGCTAGAAGTAAAGGAAAAACATAAAGGCCAAAATGTAAACCCTAAAGGCAAAGAAGGCATAACATATAGGCCAGAAGGTAAAGCATAAAAGCAAGAACGTAAAGCATAAAGGCAAGAAGGTTAAGGAAAAACCTGGAGGCAAAAGTATAAAAGGCTAGAAGGTAAAACATAAAGGCCAAAATGTAAACCCTAAAGGCAAGAAGGCATAACATATAGGCCAGGAAGGTAAAGCATAAAGGCAAAAACGTAAAGCATAAAGGCAAGAAGGTTAAGGAAAAGCCTGGAGGCGAAGTATAAAGGCTAGAAGGTAAAACATAAAGGCCAAAATGTAAACCCTAAAACGAAGAAGGCATAACATAAAAGCCAGAAGGTAAAAAACATAAAGCAAGAACGTAAAGCAAAAGCCTGAGGCAAGAAAAAGGTTAAGGTAAAACCTGGAGGCATAACAGTAAAAACTGAAAAGGTAAAAAGCCTGAGGCGAATTAAAAGGCAAAAATGTAAACCCTAAAGGCAAGAAGGCATAACATAAAAGCCAGAAGGTAAAAACATAAAAGGCAAGAACGTAAAGCATAAAAGGCAAGAAGGTTAAGGAAAAGCCTGAGGCGAAGTATAAAGGCTAGAAGGTAAAACATAAAGGCCAAAATGTAAACCCTAAAGGCAAGAAGGCATAACATAAAAAGCCAGAAGGTAAAACATAAAAAGCAAGAACGTAAAGCATAAAAGGCAAGAAAAGTTAAGGAAAAAGCCTGGAGGCGAAGTATAAAACTAGAAGGTAAAACATAAAGGCCAAAATGTAAACCCTAAAGGCAAGAAGGCATAACATAAAAGCCAGAAGGTAAAGCATAAAGGCAAGAACGTAAAAGCATAAAAAGGCAAGAAGGTTAAGGAAAAGCCTGGAGGCGAAGTATAAAGGCTAGAAGGTAAAACATAAAGGCCAAAATGTAAACCCTAAAGGCAAGAAGGCATAAAAGCCAGAAGGTAAAAACATAAAAGGCAAGAAACGTAAAGCATAAAAGGCAAGAAGGTTAAGGAAAGGCGAAAAAAGCCTGGAGGCGAAACCCTATAAAGGCTAACATAAAGAAGGTAAAAACATAAAAAAGCCTAAAATGTAAACCCTAAAGGCAAGAAGGCATAACATAAAGGCCAGAAGGTAAAGCATAAAACAAGAACGTAAAGCATAAAGGCAAGAAAGGTTGAAAAAAGTAAAAGCCTGGAGGCGAAGTATAAAAAAATAAAGGTAAAACATAAAAGGCCAAAATGTAAACCTAAAGGCAAGAAAAGCATAACATATGAAGCCAGAAAGGTAAAAAGCATAAAAAAGGCAAGAACATAACATAAAGAAGGTAAAGCATAAAGGCAAAAAGAAGAAGGTTAAGGAAAAGCCTGGAGGCGAAGTATAAAAAGGCTAGAAGGTAAAACATAAAGGCCAAAATGTAAACCCTAAAAGGCAAGAAGGCATAACATAAAAGCCAGAAGGTAAAGCATAAAAGCAAGAACGTAAAGCATAAAAAGGCAAGAAAGGTTAAAAAGCCTAAAAACATAAAGGCGAAATGTATAAAGGGAAGGCATAGCCATGAAAGGTAAAACATAAAGGCAAAAAAACCCTAAAAAAAAAGGCAAAAACATAAAAAGCCAGAAGGTAAAGCATAAAAGAACGTAAAAAGCATAAAAACAAGAAGGTTAAGGAAATGCCTGGAGGCGAAGTATAAAATAAGAAGGTAAAACATAAAGGCCAAAATGTAAACCCTAAAAGGCAAGAAGGCATAACATAAAAAGCCAGAAGGTAAAAGCATAAAAAGCAAGAACGTAAAACATAAAAGGCAAGAAAGGTTAAGGAAAAATGCCTGGAGCGAAGTATAAAAGGCTAGAAGGTAAAACATAAAGGCCAAAATGTAAACCCTAAAGGCAAGAAGGCATAACATAAAAAGAAGGTAAAGCATAAAACAAGAACGTAAAGCATAAAAAGAAAGTTAAGGAAAAGCCTGGAGGCGAAGTATAAAGGCTAGAAGGTAAAACATAAAGGCAAAAATATAAACCCTAAAGGCAAGAAGGCATAACATATAAAGCCAGAAAGTAAAGCATAAAGGCAAGAACGTAAAGCATAAAGGCAAGAAGGTTAAGAAATGCCTGGAGGCGAAATATAAAAAGGCTGAAAGGTAAAACATAAAGGCCAAAATATAAACCCTAAAGGCAAGAAGGCATAACATAAAAGCCAGAAGGTAAAGCATAAAAGGCAAGAACGTAAAGCATAAAGGCAAGAAGGTTAAGAAAAGCCTGGAGGCGAAGTATAAAGGCTAGAAGGTAAAACATAAAAAGCCAAAATGTAAACCCTAAAGGCAAGAAGGCATAACATAAAAAAGCAGAAGGTAAAGCATAAAAGGCAAGAACGTAAAAAAGCATAAAAAAAGCAAGAAAGGTTAAGGAAAAATGCCTGAAGGCAAGAAAAATAAAAGCTAAAGGCAAGAACGTAAAACATAAAGGCCAAAATGTAAACCCTAAAAACAAAAAGAAACCCAGGCATAACATAATAAGCCAGAAGGTAAAGCATAAAAACCCAAGAACGTAAAGCATAAAGGCAAGAAGGTTAAGGAAAAGCCTGGAGGCGAATTATAAAGGCTAGAAGGTAAAACATAAAGGCCAAAAATGGCAAAAATGTAAAAAGCCCTAAAGGCAAGAAGGAAAGCATAACATAAAAAAGCCAGAAGGTAAAAGCATAAAGGCAAAACATAAAGGCAAAACGTAAAGCATAAAAGGGTAAAAAGGTTAAAGGAAAAAAATATGGAGGCGAATTATAAAGGCTAGAAGGTAAAACATAAAGGCCAAAATGTAAACCCTAAAGGCAAGAAGGCATAACATATAGGCCAGAAGGTAAAGGCATAAAAAGGCAAGAACGTAAAACATAAAAAAATAAGAAGGTTAAGGAAAAAGCCTGGAGCATAAAGAAGTATAAAAAAGGCTAGAAGGTAAAAACATAAAGGCCAAAATGTAAACCCTAAAGGCAAGAAGGCATAACATAAAAAGCCAGAAGGTAAAAATATAAAGGCAAGAAAAGATAAAAAGGCAAGAAGGTTAAAGAAAAGCCTGGGCAGAAGGCATATAAAAAAGCTAGAAGGTGAAAACATAAAGGCCAAAATGTAAACCCTAAACCTAAAGGCAAGAAGGCATAACATAAAAGCCAGAAGGTAAAACATAAAGGCAAGAACGTAAAAGCATAAAGGCAAGAAGGTTAAGGAAAAGCCTGGAGGCGAAGTATAAAAGGCTAGAAGGTAAAACATAAAAGGCCAAAAATGTAAAAACCCTAAAGGCAAGAAGGCATAACATAAAAGCCAGAAGGTAAAGCATAAAGGCAAGAACGTAAAACGCATAAAAGCAAAAAGGTTAAGAAAAGCCTGGAGGCGAAGTATAAAGGCTAGAAAAAAACATAAAGGCCAAAATGTAAACCCTAAAAGCAAGCAAAAATGGCAGAAGGTAAACCTAAAGGCAAGAAGGTAAAGCATAAAAGAAAGGTAGAAACAGAACGTAAAAAGCATAAAGGCAAGAAAGGTTAAGGAAAAAGCCTGGAGGCGAAGTATAAAAAAGGCTAGAAAGGTAAAACATAAAGGCAAAATGTAAACCCAGAAGGTAAAGGCAAGAAGGCATAACATATAGGCAAGAAGGTAAAAAATAAAGGTAAAAGCATAAAAGGCAAGAAGGCACGTAAAAAGCCTAAAAGTAAAGCATAAAGGCAAGAAGGTTAAGGAAAATGTAAACCTGGAAGGCATAACATAAAAAGCCAGAAGGTAAAACATAAAGGCAAGAATGTAAAGCATAAAGGCAAGAAGGTTAAGGAAAAGCCTGAGGCCAGTATAAAAACTAGAAGGTAAAAATAAAGGCATAAAAGCATAAATAAAGCAAGAACGTAAAAAAGCATAAAAGGCAGAACCCAGAAAGGTTAAGAAAAAAGCCTGGAGGCGAAGTATAAAGCTGAAGGTAAAAACATAAAGGCCAAAATGTAAACCCTAAAGGCAAGAAGGCATAACATAAAAGCCAGAAGGTAAAAGCATAAAAACAAGAACGTAAAGCATAAAAGGCAAGAAGGTTGAGGAAAAGCCTGGAGGCGAAGTATAAAGGCTAGAAGGTAAAACATAAAGGCCAAAATGTAAACCCTAAAAAGCAAGAAGGCATAACATAAAAGCCAGAAGGTAAAAGCATAAAACAAGAACGTAAAACATAAAGGCAAGAAGGTTAAGGAAAACCTGGAGGCGAAGTATAAAGGCTAGAAGGTAAAACATAAAAATAAAATGTAAACCTAAAGGCAAGAAGGCATAACATATGGGCCAGAAGGTAAAACATAAAAACCAAGAACGTAAAAGCATAAAGGCAAGAAGGTTAAGGAAAATGCCTGGAGGCGAAATATAAAAACTAGAAGGTAAAACATAAAAGGCCAAAATGTAAACCCTAAAGGCAAGAAGGCATAACATAAAAAGCCAGAAGGTAAAGCATAAAAAGGCAAGAACGTAAAAGGCAAGAAGTAAAAAAGCCTGGACCAAGAAAAAGGTTAAGGCAAAAATGTAAACCCTAAAGGCAAAAGGCCTGGAGGGTAAAGCATAAAGGCGAAGTATAAAACTGCAAGAAAGGTTAAAAAAAAGCATAAAAAAGGCTAGAAGGTAAAATGTAAACCTAAAAGGCAGAAAGGCATAACATATAGGCCAGAAGGTAAAACATAAAGGCAAGAACGTAAAGCATAAAAAGGCAAGAAGGTTAAGGAAAAAGCCTGGAGGCGAAGTATAAAAAGGCTAGAAGGTAAAACATAAAGGCCAAAATGTAAACCTAAAAAGGCAAAGAAGGCATAACATAAAAGGCAGAAGGTAAAGCATAAAAGCAAGAACGTAAAAAGCATAAAGGCAAGAAGGTTAAGGAAAAGCCTGGAGCGAAGTATAAAAGGCTAGAAGGTAAAACATAAAGGCCAAAATGTAAAACCCTAAAGGCAAGAAGGCATAACATATAGGCCAGAAGGTAAAAGCAGAAGAACGTAAAGCATAAAAGGCAAGAAGGTTAAGGAAAAGCCTGGAGGCGAAGTATAAAAACTAGAAGAAACATAAAACCAAAAAACCCTAAAGGCAAGAAGGCATAACATAAAAAAAAGGCAAGAACGTAAAGCATAAAGGCAAGAAGGTAAAAACATAAAGGCAAAAAGGTTAAGGCAAAAGCCTGATATAGGCCAGAATAAGAACGTATAAAGGCCAGAAGGTAAAAGGCAAAAAAAAATATAAACCTAAAGGCAAGAAAAAGGCATAAAGGCATAAAAAGCCAGAAAGAAGTAAAAGTTAAAGCATAAAAACCCTAAGAAGGTTAGGCAAAAAAAAGAAACGTTAAGGAAAGGCAAGAAGGTTAAGGAAAAGCTGGAGGCGAAAAAAGGCTAAAGGTAAAACATAAAAGGCCAAAATGTAAACCCCTAAAAACAAGAAGGCATAACATATAGGCCAGAAGGTAAAGCATAAAACAAGAACGTAAAGCATAAAAGGCAAGAAGGTTAAGGAAAAGCCTGGAGGCGAAGTATATAAAGGCTAGAAAGGTAAAACATAAAAGGCCAAAATGTAAACCCTAAAGGCAAGAAGGCATAACATATAAGGCCAGAAAGGTAAAAGCATAAAGGCAAGAACGTAAAGCATAAAGGCAAATGAAAGGTTAAGGAAAAAGCCTGGAGGCGAAAGTATAAAGGCTAGAAGGTAAAACATAAAAAACATAAAGGCCAAAATGTAAACCCTAAAGGCAAAGAAGGCATAACATAAAAGCCAGAAGGTAAAAGCATAAAGGCAAGAACGTAAAGCATAAAAAAGCAAGAAAGGTTAAGGAAAAGCCTGGAGGCGAAGTATAAAACTAGAAGGTAAAAGGCCAAAAAATAAAGGCAAAATGTAAACCTAAAAAGGCAAGAAGGCATAACATATAGAAGCCAGAAGGTAAAAGCATAAAAAAGCAAGAACGTAAAGCATAAAGGCAAGAAGGTTAAGGGAAAAGCCTGGAGGCGAAGTATAAAGGCTAGAAGGTAAAAACATAAAGGCCAAAATGTAAACCCTAAAGGCAAGAAGGCATAACATAAAAAGCCAGAAGGTAAAAGCATAAAAAGCAAGAACGTAAAGCATAAAAAGGCAAGAAAGGTTAAGGAAAAGCCTGGAGGCGAATTATAAAAGGCTGAAGGTAAAACATAAAAGGCCAAAATGTAAACCTAAAAACGCAAGAAAGCATAACATATAGGCCAGAAGGTAAAGCATAAAAAACAAGAACGTAAAAAAGCATAAAGGCAAAAAGGTTAAGGAAAAAGCCTGGAGGCGAAGTATAAAAACTAGAAGGTAAAAACATAAAGGCAAAATGTAAACCCTAAAGGCAAGAAGGCATAACATAAAAACCAGAAGGTAAAAAGCATAAAAGGCAAGAACGTAAAGCATAAAAGGCAAGAAAGGTTAAGGAAAAGCCTGGAGGCGAAGTATAAAAACTAGAAGGTAAAACATAAAAGGCCAAAATAAACCCTAAAAAACAAGAAGGCATAACATATAAGCCAGAAGGTAAAGCATAAAAGGCAAGAACGTAAAGCATAAAGGCAAGAAGGTTAAGGAAAAGCCTGGAGGCGAAGTATAAAATGAAGGTAAAACATAAAGGCCAAAATGTAAACCCTAAAGGCAAGAAGGCATAACATAAAAAGCCAGAAGGTAAAACATAAAAACAAGAACGTAAAGAGCATAAAAGGCAAGAAAAGGTTAAGGGAAAAAGCCTGGAGGCGAAAGTATAAAGGCTAGAAGGTAAAACATAAAAAGCCAAAATATAAACCCTAAAAAACAAGAAAGCATAACATAAAAGCCAGAAGGTAAAAAGCATAAAAACAAGAACGTAAAGCATAAAAACAAGAAGGTTAAGGAAAAGCCTGGAGGCGAAGTATAAAAGGCTAGAAGGTAAAACATAAAAGGCAAAATGTAAACCCTAAAAGGCAAAAGAAGGCATAACATATAAAGCCAGAAGGTAAAACATAAAAACAAGAACGTAAAACATAAAAACAAGAAAGGTTAAGGAGAAAAGCCTGGAGCGAAGTATAAAGCTAGAAGGTAAAAACATAAAAGGCCAAAATATAAACCCTAAAAGAAGAAGGCATAACATAAAGCCAGAAGGTAAAGGTATAAAAGGCAAGAACGTAAAACATAAAAAGCAAGAAAGGTTAAGGGAAAACCTGGAGCGAAGTATAAAAAGGCTAGAGGTAAAACATAAAAGGCCAAATGTAAACCCTAAAGGCAAGAAGGCATAACATAAAGCCAGAAGGTAAAAGCATAAAAGGCAAGAACGTAAAACATAAAAGGCAAGAAAGGTTAAACCCTAAAAAGGAAAAAGCCTGGAGGCCAGAAGTATAAAAAGCTAGAACGTAAAACATAAAGGCAAAATGTAAACCCTAAAAGGCAAGAAGGCATAACATAAAAAAGGCCAGAAAGGTAAAGCATAAAGGCAAGAACGTAAAAACATAAAGGCAAGAAAGGTTAAGGAAAAGCCTGGAGGCGAAGTAAAAGGCTAGAAGGTAAAAACATAAAAGGCAAAATGTAAACCCTAAAGGCAAAGAAGGCATAACATATGGGCCAGAAAATAAAGCATAAAAGGCAAGAACGTAAACATAAAGGCAAAAGAAAGTTAAGGAAAAGCCTGGAGGCGAAGTATAAAAGCTAGAAGGCAAAACATAAAGCCAAAATGTAAAACCCTAAAAGGCAAGAAGGCATAACATAAAAGCCAGAAGGGTAAAAAGCATAAAAAGGCAAGAACAATAAAGCATAAAGGCAAAGAAGGTTAAGGAAAAAAGCCTGGAGGCAAGTATAAAGGCTAGAAGGTAAAACATAAAAGGCCAAAAATGTAAACCCTAAAGGCAAGAAGGCATAACATATAGGCCAGAAGGTAAAACATAAAGGCAAGAACAATAAAAAAGCATAAAGGCAAGAAGGTTAAGGAAAAGCCTGGGCAGGCGAAGGTAAAACATAAAAGGCTAAAGGTAAACCCTAAAAGGCCAAATAACATAAACAAACCCTAAAAGGCAGAAGGCAAACATAAAAGCCAAGAACATAAAAGCATAAAAAGCAAGAACAAAAGCCTGGGCGAAGTAAAAAGGCTAGAAGGTAAAAATATAAAGGCAAAATGTAAACCCTAAAGGCAAGAAGGCATAACATAAAAACCAGAAGGTAAAGCATAAAGGCAAGAACGTAAAGCATAAAACCAAGAAGGTTAAGGAAAAGCCTGGAAGCAGAGTAAAACATAAAACATAAAGGCCAAAATGTAAACCCTAAAGGCAAGAAGGCATAACATAAAAGCCAGAAGGTAAAGCATAAAGGCAAGAACGTAAAGCATAAAGGCAAGAAGGTTAAGAAAAAGCCTGGAGGCGAAGTATAAAAGGCTAGAAGGTAAAACATAAAAGGCAAAATGTAAACCCTAAAGGCAAGAAGGCATAACATATAAAAAGCAAGAAGGTAAAAGCATAAAAACCAAGAACGTAAAGCATAAAAACAAGAAAAGGTTAAGGGAAAAGCCTGGAGGCGAAGTATAAAAACTAGAAGGTAAAACATAAAAGCCAAAATGTAAACCCTAAAACGAAGAAGGCATAACATAAAAGGCCAGAAGGTAAAAAGCATAAAAAGCAAGAACGTAAAAGCATAAAACAAGAAAGGTTAAGGAAAAGCCTGGAGGCGAAGTATAAAGGCTAGAAGGTAAAACATAAAAAATAAAATGTAAACCCTAAAGGCAAGAAGGCATAACATATGGCCAGAAGGTAAAACATAAAGGCAAGAACGTAAAAAGCATAAAAACAAGAAAGGTTAAGGAAAAGCCTGGAGGCGAAGTATAAAAGGCTAGAAGGTAAAACATAAAGGCCAAAATGTAAACCCTAAAGGCAAGAAGGCATAACATATAAAAGCCAGAAGGTAAAACATAAAAGGCAAGAACGTAAACATAAAAAACAAGAAGGTTAAGGAAAAGCCTGGAGGCGAAGTATAAAGGCTAGAAGGTAAAACATAAAGGCCAAAATGTAAACCCTAAAAGGCAAGAAGGCATAACAAAAAGCCAGAAGGTAAAACATAAAAAAAAGAACAACGTAAAGCATAAAGGCAAGAAAGGTTAAGGAAAAACCTGGAGGCGAAGTATAAAAGGCTAGAAGGTAAAACATAAAGGCCAAAATGTAAACCCTAAAGGCAAGAAAGGCATAACATATAAAGCCAGAAGGTAAAGCATAAAGGCAAGAACGTAAAGCATAAAAAACAAGAAGGTTAAGGAAAAAGCCTGGAGGCGAAGTATAAAAAGCTAGAAGGTAAAACATAAAGGCCAAAATGTAAACCCTAAAGGCAAGAAGGCATAACATATAGGCCAGAAGGTAAAAGCATAAAAGCAAGAACGTAAAAACATAAAGGCAAGAAAGGTTAAGGGAAAAGCCTGGAGGCGAAGTATAAAAGGCTAGAAGGTAAAACATAAAAGGCCAAAATGTAAACCTAAAGGCAAGAAGGCATAACATAAAAGCCAGAAGGTAAAGCATAAAAGCAAGAACGTAAAGCATAAAGGCAAGAAAGGTTAAGGAAAAGCCTGGGCGAAGTATAAAACTGAAAGGTAAAACATAAAAAGCCAAAATGTAAACCCTAAAGGCAAGAAGGCATAACATAAAAGCCAGAAGGTAAAGCATAAAAGCAAGAACGTAAAGCATAAAAGGCAAGAAGGTTAAGGAAAAGCCTGAGGCGAAGTATAAAAGGCTAGAAGGTAAAACATAAAAAGCCAAAATGTAAACCCTAAAGGCAAGAAGGCATAACATAAAAACCAGAAGGTAAAGCATAAAAACAAGAACGTAAAGCATAAAGGCAAGAAAGGTTAAGGAAAAAGCCTGGAGGCGAAGTATAAAGGCTAGAAGGTAAAACATAAAGGCCAAAATGTAAACCCTAAAGGCAAGAAGGCATAACATAAAAGCCAGAAGGTAAAGCATAAAACAAGAAACGTAAAAACATAAAGGCAAGAAGGTTAAGGAAAAGCCTGAGGCGAAGTATAAAGGCTAGAAGGTAAAACATAAAGGCCAAAAATGTAAACCCTAAAGGCAAGAAGGCATAACATAAAAGCCAGAAGGTAAAAAGCATAAAGGCAAGAACGTAAAGCATAAAGGCAAGAAGGTTAAGGAAAAGCCTGGAGGCGAAGTATAAAGGCTAGAAGGTAAAACATAAAGGCCAAAATGTAAACCCTAAAGGCAAGAAGGCATAACATAAAAGCCAGAAGGTAAAGCATAAAAAGCAAGAACGTAAAACATAAAAACAAGAAGGTTAAGGAAAAGCCTGGAGGCGAAAAGTATAAAAAGCTAGAAGGTAAAACATAAAGGCCAAAATGTAAACCCTAAAGGCAAGAAGGCATAACATAAAAAGCCAGAAGGTAAAAGCATAAAAGGCAAGAACGTAAAGCATAAAAAGGCAAGAAGGTTAAAGGAAAAGCCTGGAGGCGAATTATAAAAAGAAATAAAACATAAAGGCCAAAATGTAAACCTAAAGGCAAGAAGGCATAACATAAAAGCCAGAAGGTAAAACATAAAGGCAAGAACGTAAAGCATAAAGGCAAGAAGGTTAAGGAAAAGCCTGGAGGCGAAGTATAAAAGCTAGAAGGTAAAACATAAAGGCCAAAATGTAAACCCTAAAGGCAAGAAGGCATAACATAAAAACCAGAAAAGGTAAAGCATAAAGGCAAGAACGTAAAAGCATAAAAAAGCAAGAAAGGTTAAGGAAAAGCCTGAGGCGAAGTATAAAGGCTAGAAAAGGTAAAACATAAAGGCCAAAATGTAAACCCTAAAGGCAAGAAGGCATAACATATAGGCCAGAAGGTAAAACATAAAAACAAGAACGTAAAAGCATAAAAGGCAAGAAGGTTAAAAAAAAGCCTGGAGCGAAGTATAAAAACTAGAAAAGGTAAAACATAAAGGCCAAAATGTAAACCCTAAAAACAAGAAGGCATAACATAAAAGCCAGAAGGTAAAGCATAAAAGAACGTAAAAATAAAGGCAAGAAGGTTAAGGAAAAGCCTGGAGGCGAAGTATAAAACTAGAAAAAAAACATAAAACCAAAATGTAAACCCTAAGGCAAGAAGGCATAACATAAAAGCCAGAAGGTAAAGCATAAAAGCAAGAAACAAGTTAAGGAAAACATGGAAAGGCAAGAAAGGCTAAAAGGCCAAAATATAAAGGCCAAAATGTAAAAAAAACTAGAAGGTAAAAAGCCAAAATGTAAACCCTATAAAACATAGGCATAAAAGGTAAAGAAAGCATAAAGGCAAGAACAAAAGCATAAAAACAAGAAGGTTAAGGAAAAAGCCTGGAGGCGAAGTATAAAAACTAGAAAGGTAAAACATAAAAGGCAAAATGTAAACCCTAAAGGCAAGAAGGCACAACATAAAGCCAGAAGGTAAAAACATAAAGGCAAGAACGTAAAAAGCATAAAGGCAAGAAGGTTAAGGAAATGCCTGGAGGCGAAGTATAAAGGCTAAGAAGGTAAAACATAAAGGCAAAATGTAAACCCTAAAGGCAACGAAGGCATAACAAAAAGCCAGAAGGTAAAGCATAAAGGCAAGAACGAAAGCATAAAAACAAGAAGGTTAAGGAAAAGCCTGGAGGCGAAGTATAAAACAGAAGGTAAAAACATAAAGGCAAAATGTAAACCCTAAAGCAAGAAGGCATAACATAAAAGCCAGAAGGTAAAAGTATAAAGGCAAGAACGTGAAAACATAAAAAGGCAAGAAGGTTAAGGAAAAACCCTGAGGCGAATTATAAAGGCTAGAAGGTAAAACATAAAAGGCCAAAATAAACCCTAAAAACAAGAAGGCATAACATATAGGCCAGAAGGTAAAGCATAAAAACAAGAACGTAAAGCATAAAACAAAAGGCAAGAAGGTTAAGGAAATGCCTGGAGGCGAAGTATAAAAACTAGAAGGTAAAACATAAAGGCCAAATGTAAACCCTAAAGGCAAGAAGGCATAACATATAAAGCCAGAAGGTAAAAGCATAAAGGCAAGAACGTAAAAACATAAAGGCAAGAAGGTTAAGGAAAAGCCTGGAGGCGAAGTATAAAAAGGCTAAAGGTAAAACATAAAAAGGCAAAATGTAAACCCTAAAGGCAAGAAGGCATAACATAAAAGGCCAGAAGGTAAAGCATAAAACAAAAACGTAAAAACATAAAAACCAAGAAGGTTAAGGAAAAAAACCTGGAGGCGAAGTATAAAAGGCTGAAGGTAAAACATAAAGGCAAAATGTAAACCCTAAAAGGCAAGAAGGCATAACATAAAAAGCCAGAAGGTAAAGCATAAAAGGCAAGAACGTAAAGCATAAAGTCAAGAAGGTTAAGGAAAAGCCTGGAGGCGAAGTATAAAGGCTAGAAGGTAAAAATATAAAAGGCAAAATGTAAACCCTAAAGGCAAGAAGGCATAACATAAAAAGCCAGAAGGTAAAAGCATAAAACAAGAAAGGTTAAGGAAAAATGCCTGGAGGCGAAAAAAGGCTAGAAGGTAAAACATAAAAGGCCAAAATGTAAACCTAAAAGGCAAGAAGGCATAACATATAAAAGCCAGAAGGTAAAGCATAAAGGCAAGAACGTAAAGCATAAAGGCAAGAAGGTTAAGGAAAAGCCTGGAGGCGAAGTATAAAGGCTAGAAGGTAAAACATAAAGGCCAAAATGTAAACCCTAAAGGCAAGAAGGCATAACATATAGGCCAGAAGGTAAAGCATAAAGGCAAGAACGTAAAGCATAAAGGCAAGAAGGTTAAGGAAAAGCCTGGAGGCGAAGTATAAAGGCTAGAAGGTAAAACATAAAGGCCAAAATGTAAACCCTAAAGGCAAGAAGGCATAACATAGGCCAGAAGGTAAAGCATAAAGGCAAGAACGTAAAGCATAAAGGCAAGAAGGTTAAGGAAAAGCCTGGAGGCGAAGTATAAAGGCTAGAAGGTAAAACATAAAGGCCAAAATGTAAACCCTAAAGGCAAGAAGGCATAACATAAAAGCCAGAAGGTAAAGCATAAAGGCAAGAACGTAAAGCATAAAAGGCAAGAAGGTTAAGGAAAAGCCTGAGAGCGAAGTATAAAGGCTAGAAGGTAAAACATAAAGGCCAAAATGTAAACCCTAAAAAGAAGGCATAACATATAGGCCAGAAGGTAAAGCATAAAAGGCAAGAACGTAAAGCATAAAAGGCAAGAAGGTTAAAAAAGCCTGGGAGGCGAAGTATAAAACTAGAAGGTAAAACATAAAGGCCAAAATGTAAACCCTAAAGGCAAGAAGGCATAACATATAGGCCAGAAGATAAAGCATAAAAAGCAAGAACGTAAAAGCATAAAGGGGCAAGAAGGTTAAGGAAAAGCCTGGAGGCGAAGTATAAAAGGCTAGAAGGTAAAACATAAAGGCCAAAATGTAAACCCTAAAAGGCAAGAAGGCATAACATAAAAAGCCAGAAGGTAAAGCATAAAACAGAGAACGTAAAAGCATAAAGGCAAGAAGGTTAAGGAAAAGCCTGGAGGCGAAGTATAAAGGCTAGAAGGTAAAAAACATAAAGGCCAAAATGTAAACCCTAAAGGCAAGAAGGCATAACATATAGGCCAGAAGGTAAAGTATAAAGGCAAGAACGTAAAGCATAAAGGCAAGAAGGTTAAGGAAAAAGCCTGGAGCGAAGTATAAAGGCTAGAAGGTAAAAACATAAAGGCCAAAATGTAAACCCTAAAGGCAAGAAGGCATAACATTAAAAGCCAGAAAGTAAAAACATAAAAGGCAAGAACGTAAAGCATAAAAGGCATGAAGGTTAAGGAAAAGCCTGGAGGCAAGTATAAAACTAGAAGGTAAAACATAAAAGGCAAAATGTAAACCCTAAAGGCAAGAAGGCATAAACATAAAAGCCAGAAGGTAAAGCATAAAGGCAAGAAACGTAAAGCATAAAGGCAAGAAGGTTAAGGGAAAAGCCTGGAGGCGAAGTATAAAGGCTAGAAGGTAAAACATAAAGGCCAAAATGTAAACCCTAAAGGCAAGAAGGCATAACATATAGGCCAGAAGGTAAAAACATAAAGGCAAGAACGTAAAGCATAAAACAAGAAGGTTAAGGAAAAGCCTGGAGGCGAAGTATAAAAGGCTAGAAAGGTAAAACATAAAAGGCCAAAATGTAAACCTAAAGGCAAGAAGGCATAACATATAAACCAGAAGGTAAAAGCATAAAAGGCAAGAACGTAAAAGCATAAAAGGCAAGAAGGTTAAGGAAAAGCCTGGAGGCGAAGTATAAAAGGCTAGAAGGTAAAACATAAAGGCCAAAATGTAAACCCTAAAACGCAAGAAGGCATAACATATAGGCCAGAAGGTAAAGCATAAAGGCAAGAAACGTAAAACATAAAAAGGCAAGAAGGTTAAGGAAAAGCCTGGATGCGAAGTATAAAGGCTAAAAGGTAAAAAACATAAAGGCCAAAATGTAAACCCTAAAGGCAAGAAAGGCATAACATAAAAAGCCAGAAGGTAAAAAGCATAAAAAGCAAGAACGTAAAGCATAAAGGCAAGAAGGTTAAGGAAAAGCCTGGATGCGAAGTATAAAAACTAGAAGGTAAAACATAAAGGCCAAAATGTAAACCCTAAAGGCAAGAAGGCATAACATAAAAGCCAAAGGTAAAAGCATAAAGGCAAGAACGTAAAACACATAAAGGCAAGAAGGTTAAGGAAAAAGCTAGGCGAAGCAAAAGGCTAGAAGGTAAAAACATAAAGGCCAAAATGTAAACCCTAAAGGCAAGAAGGCATAACATAAAAAGCCAGAAGGTAAAGCATAAAGGCAAGAACGTAAAAGCATAAAGGCAAGAAAGGTTAAGGAAAAGCCTGGAGGCGAAGTATAAAGGCTAGAAGGTAAAACATAAAGGCCAAAATGTAAACCCTAAAGGCAGAAGGCATAACATAAAAGCCAGAAGGTAAAGCATAAAGGCAAGAACGTAAAGCATAAAGGCAAGAAGGTTAAGGAAAAGCCTGGAGGCGAAGTATAAAGGCTGAAAGGTAAAACATAAAAGGCCAAAATGTAAACCCTAAAAGGCAAGAAGGCATAACATAAAAGCCAGAAGGTAAAGCATAAAGGCAAGAACGTAAAGCATAAAGGCATGAAGGTTAAGGAAAAGCCTGGAGGCGAAGTATAAAAGGCTAGAAGGTAAAACATAAAGGCCAAAATGTAAACCCTAAAAGGCAAAAGGCATAACATAAAAGCCAGAAGGTAAAAGCATAAAAAAGCAAGAACGTAAAGCATAAAACCAAGAAGGTTAAAGGAAAAGCCTGGAGGCGAAGTATAAAGGCTAGAAGGTAAAACATAAAAAGGCCAAAATGTAAACCTAAAAACAAGAAGGCATAACATAAAAGCCAGAAGGTAAAGCATAAAAAGGCAAGAACGTAAAGCATAAAGGCAAGAAGGTTAAGGAAAAAAGCCTGGAGGCGAAGTATAAAAGGCTAGAAGGTAAAACATAAAGGCCAAAATGTAAACCCTAAAGGCAAGAAGGCATAACATAAAAAAGCCAGAAGGTAAAGCATAAAAACAAGAAGGTTAAGGAAAAGCCTGGAGGCGAAGTATAAAGGCTAGAAGGTAAAACATAAAGGCCAAAATGTAAACCCTAAAGGCAAGAAGGCATAACATAAAAGCCAGAAGGTAAAGCATAAAGGCAAGAAGGTTAAGGAAAAGCCTGGAGGCGAAGTATAAAGGCTAGAAGGTAAAACATAAAGGCCAAAATGTAAACCCTAAAGGCAAGAAGGCATAACATAAAAGCCAGAAGGTAAAGCATAAAGGCAAGAACGTAAAGCATAAAGGCCAAAATCAAAATATTGGAAGATGCGAACAAATAGAAAACTCTTGGATCAATGGAGAAATATCAGCGATTAATGAATGAGCAGAAATGTTGCTAAAGTTGAGAAGGCTGACAAGTTTCATCTTACAATGTTATGTGCTGCTTTCATCCGAAATCTGGGGCACAAATTCGGTTTGGCTGTGATGCATGTGCCTGGTATATCCTAATCAAAATGAATTTCATGATTCTTATACTGGACTTCGTATAGTTGTACCTCATGGTGATTTTGTTGCTATGTTACTCTCTCACTGAATAATAATAATAATAATAATAATAAATATTAATAATACACGTTTTGTCTGGGGCTCTGGTCATGGCTAGAAAAAGTTTAATTTAGACTCATTGAACGGGTTTCTGGCAGCCCATATCTTAAGGAAATATAGAAATTGTTGCTACATGCACTGACCACATTTTAAATTTATGCGTTTGTATTTTGTTGGTCTCTTTACTATTTGTTTGATTTTTTCACACATATGTGCAGTGGAAAGTGTCATGAGGTCATTTTTAACCTTTGGTCTCTGATTGGGTCCGGGAAGGAAATGATTATACGTATAGAAATCAAAAGAAACAACAACAACAACTACGCCGACAACATCACTAATAATAATACGAAAATAAATCACGCAATAAAATTAATACGAAAAAAAAAGAATAAACATGATAATAATAATAATAATAATAATACTAAATAATCATAAACAGTTTTAACATCATTACTTGAATAAAAAACCGACTGTTCAAAAATCCTTATTTGGACCACAGTTGGCATTAAGCGAATGGATGTAAAAAAGCAACAAATCCTCTCACATGTCACTGCATGTATCATCCTACGTTGATGTTGATAGTCTGTATGTGCTCAGATCCGAAGGAAGCAGATGATTAATTCAACTAGAATTGTCTTGCAAAACCACAACAGTCGGTCTTCAAAGATACCTGGAAACTATAGAAGACTGAAGGATTATCAAAGAATATGAAAGAAATAAGAAACTTTATTCAAAAATAAAGGAAACCAAGACATTCGAAAGGAAATTTCAATTGTTGGAGGAAGTGGAAATAAATCATAATTTAAGTACTCTAGCTGGAAAGGACCGAAAAAAGAATGCAAATACATTATACCAAATGCAGAAACGATGGCAAGATAAGCCTATTCATGGTTAATACTCAATGTGTGTGATCATAGGTTATCTAAAAAATGTTTGTCCTTTTTCTCAAAATATTCTCTGTAGAAAATGGCATAATGCTATTTCTGACTTTAGATCTCTAGTTGGTTTCCTAAAAAATGAGGATACACTAGAAATAAGAGGAAATAATAATAATAATAATAATAATAATAATAATAATAATAATAATAATTGATATGGCAGTCCCTGCTGACTGCAATGTATCTTTGAAGATATTCAAAAAGCTGTCAAAATACAAGGACCTTGAAATAGAAATCTCGAAAATGTAGCATATGGGAACATCAACAATCCCTGTTGTAGTTGGAGCCCTAGGACTGGTTGAAAGATTGCAGTAGACTAATTGAAGGGATTCCTGGAAGTCCATGTCTCAAGGTGATACAAAAAATTGTTCTGACAAGTATAGCCCACACTTTACGTAAGACTTTATCTATGTAATTTTTTTTTCAGTCGAAAGTGTCATGATGCCATTTCTAACCTTAGGCCCTGGGCGGGACCCGGAAAGAAATGTGTAAACGCTAGAAATCAAAGAAAAAATAATAATAATAATAATAATAATAATAATAATAATAATAATAATAATAAAAACAACAACGACAACAACAACAACAAAATCCTCAGTTTCAATCATAACTGAGTTAAGAAAAAAAATTACTCCCGACCGATAAGAAGGGATGTAATTAATGAAAAAGACGGACTACAACGTTCAATTCTAAAGAAATAGATCTGAAAAGAATATTATAGTATAGTGCGTTTGATTCTAGAAATCGAACTAAATGAGGCTAATAAAATGGGGCTATCAACACCTTAGCTATGCACGTAGTAACATACAGATTTAACATTGTTCAATGAAAGTTGAATGCCGCCAAGAGCAGAAAATTTTTTACCAAAACGATGATTCACCACCATAAATCAGATGTTGATAGGCTGTATAAAGGAGGCTGAGGTCTAATCCAACTTGAACTAACTCTAAAGAATACAAGAATCGAATTTGAAGCCTATCTCATTAAAACCAATGATCATCTCCTACAAATATAAGACATCAAATCTAATCTATCATTAAAGAAGTTTTACTCTTCAAGAAACAGCTTAATATACCTATAATTCTACCAACAAAAAACAAAAAAACAAAACGAAAACCACAAAAAACGGAGGGAATAACACGAAAAACGAAGAGAATACCACGAAAAACGAAGAGAATACCACGAAAAACGGAGGAAATACCACGAAAAACGGATGGAATACCACTAAAAACGGAGGGAATACCACAAAAAACGGAGGGAATACCACGAAAAACGGAGGGAATACCACGAAAAACGGAGGGAATACCATCTATGGCAAATAAGTATAACAGAAAACAAAGCAACTTAGCCAAATGAAGTTAAAAACTGCGAGGACAAGACATTGCATCGCAAATAAATAAGAAGAACGAAAGAAGCAGATGTGGACCAACAGATAACACATCAGTGGACGAAAACCAAGAGAAAGGACCTAATTATTGTAGCTCAGGACCACATCTAGATGCTATCACTGTCAAATAATCAAAGATGGAACGAACCGGAAATGCAGGTTCTGCGTAAAATATGATGAAAATTTTAACCGTATTATCTCAGGATGTCTGGAACTGCAGAAAAATGAATATACCAAGGTAGCGTCATATGTGCACCAGAAGATATTCAAGAAGCACAAAATCGAAAGCATTAAGATATGGTATGTGCACAAGCCAGTCACGATATTGAGTCACCCCCCCCCACACACACACAAGGGTGTCATGTGGCACTAGGACTTTTTGACGTTGGCATTCTGAGCCCGTGGGCTCGGCCAAAAATATGCCCATTGAACCCGTATAAACGGGTTCAGGGCCGGTTTACCAGTCACAGTTACCCAAAATAACGACGGAAATATCATCTGAGACGTGCCAATTCAAACTCACTCGGGAAGAAAAAACAAACCCTGATATTAACCTAAAAGAAAACAAAAATGGAAGTGTATGCTTATTGACATAGCAGTACCATGTGTAAGTAACACCCCCATAAAAATTATCGATAAATTGTCCAAATACAAAGTCTTTGAAATCGAGATTAGCGGCATGTGGGGATTGACGATTGAGACTATACCAATAGCAATCGGAGCTCTTGACCTCGTGAGAAAAGGAATTAACAGTTTTACTAACATTGACCCAGGTAATATCAACATACAAGTTTCCCAGAAGATCGCTCTACTAGGAACATCCAATATACTAAGAAAAGTACTATCAATTAAACGACAATTCTTCTAAGGACTATAGTTTAAAGCCGGCTCTACAGGATACAAAGCAGGAAAAAAAACATACACAAATAATAATAATAATCTTATTATAAAACGCAGAATGTATGTGTGTGTGTGTGTATGTACGTTTATATATGGGATCGTATTTCCAACATTTTTCAACCGATTTCAACAAGACTTCACAGGACTACGAAAAATTTCTTTGCGCTGGTTCTGACAGCGCCATAAATTGGAAAAATACAATTGTTTTTGCACGAAATCAATTTGAAAACACGATTTAGAGGCATTAATGAAAGGGGGACAACTCAGATCGAGTTATACTTATTATAAAACCCAGGTTGGTTGGTTGTGTGTGTGTGTGTGTGTGTGTGTGTGTGTGTGTGTGTGTGTGTGTGTGTGTGTGTGTGTTCGTTTATATATGGGATCGGATTTCCTACATTTTTCAACCGATTTCAAAAAAACTTCACTTTTTTTTGGCAGGTAGTGTTTCTCATTGTCTTGCACACTTTTTTCTTTATTTTTACATTCAGAATGCTTTAAAAATTCCATTTACAAGACAATTGTTTATAATAAATTCTATTCAATCGGTAGACTCATAACGATTAAAAACAAAGTTTTTGTTTGAGTTTGGGTTTGATTCGTAAAAAAAAATAAAAACTAATTAAGACATGCGTGTCCGTCAACCTTAAACAATAATCTTTGTCAATTTTATTTTTCAGTCTTTATGATGGTCGATAATTGATCTATCTCTTACTGTTACATCCCCGGGCAACGCCGGGCTCTACTGCTAGTAATAAATAAATAAATAAATAAAATACGCATAATCAGTCAAATATAATAAAATAATTATGTGTTAAAATGCAGATATAACAAGTGTAAAAATGTATAAATAATATTTTTGTCAATATTGATTTAAAGACAAGTAAATCCTGTTATTTTGTAGCCACTTTTTTTGTAAAAGGAAACATAGCTGATGCGAATTTTCCAAGCGCTCTCTTTGGCATGACATTTTGGGATATCTTAGAAGTTTATCCAAATTTTACCCGGTTTCTTCAATTACTATCCCGCATTTTATAGTTTTTTTAAATACTTTGAATTGAATGATTTATTCTTTTACTATTTATCAAACTTTCCTGAATTATTTAAAGCCGAAACCTATTTTTGATTGTTAGAGCTTCTCTATCTAAATACTGGGCAGGCTCAACATTGCTTAACTTCGGTGATCGAACGAGGACCAGTGGTTTTAGCGTGATTTGGTCGTAAACTTGAAAGTTTCAAAATTTTTATCATTTGATCTTAGAAAAAGGAATATCATTCATTTTTGGGACATGTCTTTCTGCACTTGGTAGAGAATTTTATTTTAAAAAAAAACAAAAACTAGAAAACCTTTTAAAGGATTTATTGCGAGAGTCCAAAACAAAATTAGGCATGTTTGCATTCAGAACAAATATTTTAAACCAATTCACGTGGGAAGAAATGCACTTTTGTGCAGTTGATGTCCAGGTTTCAACAATTCCCAATTGGTGAATCTTAAGCAAAATTCTCACAGTTCGAACCTTTTGTAATCTTTTCTTTTGCTTCAACGACCCAGTTGCCTATGAAAGGGGAACGGCGAGGGATTCTTTTTCATAGCAAGACTTGATATTGTTGCCTAAATTCAACGCAGCACGCAAACATGGAGATCATTTGGAAAGATCTCATTGCGTTTTACTCTCTCAAGACATGATCCCAACGTTTTGGCTTCATGAAACAAATTGTTTTATTCAATGCATTCAAAGACTTCAAGATATAGAATAAATATTTCAAAGAAATCGAAACAATACGGAGAACACTGTTTAAATGAATACAGAATAGAGACGAAAGAAAGGATGCGAAATATCATATAAAACCAAAGGAAACATCTGGGCGAATTCTTAATGAGTATGAATTAAAAGACATTTTATATGGAAAACTGTTGTCAAAAACATTCTGGACTCGTTTAGTTCAAACTGATATGAATATAAGACAGAAAATTTAAAAATCAAAAAAATAAGTATAATTGAAATTAAAAGTCAATTCATGAACCAGTCGTTTTCATTTTAAACAAGACGAAGATTAAATACGTGTTCAAAATGAAGATTAAATAAGACGAGACCAAATAATGCTTTAGTTGATGCCGACTATTAAAATTAAAATACCTCGTGGGAGAAATCAAGAGGACGTAGTATTTCAAGACGACAAATTTACTCGTAGGGGACAGGGTCTTTGGGAATTATGTTATTACCTGTCGGGACTGGGGCTTTGGGGATTATGTTATTACCTGTCGGGACTGGGGCTTTGGGAATTATGTTATTACCTGTCGGGACTGGGGCTTTGAGAATTATGTTATTACCTGTCGGGACTGGGGCTTTGGGGAATATGTTATTACCTGTCGGGACTGGGGCTTTGAGAATTATGTTATTACCTGTCGGGACTGGGGCTTTGGGGAATATGTTATTACCTGTCGGGACTGGGGCTTTGGGAATTATGTTATTACCTGTCGGGACTGGGGCTTTGGGGATTATGTTATTACCTGTCGGGACTGGGGCTTTGGGGATTATGTTATACATGTCGGGACTGGGGCTTTGGGAATTATGTTATTACCTGTCGGGACTGGGGCTTTGGGGAATATGTTATTACCTGTCGGGACTGGGGCTTTGGGGAATATGTTATTACCTGTCGGGACTGGGGCTTTGGGAATTATGTTATTACCTGTCGGGACTGGGGCTTTGGGAATTATGTTATTACCTGTCGGGACTGGGGCTTTGGGGATTATGTTATTACCTGTCGGGACTGGGGCTTTGGGGATTATGTTATTACATGTCGGGACTGGGGCTTTGGGAATTATGTTATTACCTGTCGGGACTGGGGCTTTGGGAATTATGTTATTACCTGTCGGGACTGGGGCTTTGGGGATTATGTTATTACCTGTCGGGACTGGGGCTTTGGGATTATGTTATTACATGTCGGGACTGGGGCTTTGGGAATTATGTGTTATTACCTGTCAGGGGTGGGGCTTTGGGGATTATGTTATTACCTGTCGCGACTGGGGCTTTGGGAATTGGTTTATTACCTGTCGGGACTGGGGCTTTGGGGATTATGTTATTATCTGTCGGGACTGGGGCTTTGGGAATTATGTTATTACCTGTTGGGACTGGGGCTTTGGGGATTATGTTGTTACCTGTCGGGACTGGGGCTTTTGGGGATTATGTTATTACCTGTCGGGACCGGGGTTTTTGGGGATTATGTTATTACCTGTCAGGACTGGGGCTTTGGGAATTATGTTATTACCTGTCCCGGGACTGGGGCTTTGGGGATTATGTTATTACCTGTCGGGACTGGGGCTTTGGGGATTATGTTATTACCTGTCGGGACTGGGGCTTTGGGAATTATGTTATTACCTGTCGGGACTGGGGCTTTGGGGATTATGTTATTACCTGTCGGGACAGGGTCTTTGGGAATTATGTTATTACCTGTCGGGACTGGGGCTTTGGGAATTATGTTGTTACCTGTCGGGACTGGGGCTTTGGGGATTATGTTATTACCTGTCGGACTGGGGCTTTGGGAATTATGTTATTACCTGTCGGGACTGGGGCTTTGGGAATTATGTTATTACCTGTCGGGACTGGGGCTTTGGGGATTATGTTATTACCTGTCGGGACTGGGGCTTTGGGAATTATGTTATTACCTGTCGGGACTGTGGCTTTGGGAATTATGTCATTATCTGTCGGGACTTCGGCTTTAGGAAGTATGTCATTATGGTTGAACTGGAGCTTTGAGAAAGAGTTTGGTCAATAGAATATAAAAAAATGAGCAAACAAACATGTACATAAAATTCATTACAGACTTAAAAAATCATACTCACATGTACTTACTTGTGTAGGTTTCGATTCATGCAATGACGACAATTAATTTTTTTCTCTGATTGCATGTCACATGATTCTGTATATACAAAAAAAAAACTTGTCACTTGAAATCTCTAGGACAATATATTCATTGTCATTTCTGTTCGAACTATGATATTGAAGTCCGGGATACATGGTACAAACACCATCCGAATGATGTCAAAAATGGCGATGTAGTGACTATAGTGTCGAATTTTCCAATTCTCACGGGCAGGAACATTGATGCAAATAGACCAAATATACTAATAAAAGATTTCAAAAAAGGAAAATGCCAATTAAATGATATGACCTTCTACATTATCGCTAATTTTATTTTTTTAAAAAGAATTTCAAAACTCAAATTATAAGGACCTGCACATATCGTCCGCAAATCTCTACATCAAATAGAATCTCCCCAAATGTGCTTTGATAATTCCCACAAAGCGCATTTTTCACTTTAAAAAAAGTGTGTAATTGGTAATTAGGCCTTTCAAATTATCTTGTAAGATGTTACTACAAACAACAATAATAATAATAATAATAATAATAATAATAATGAAATCGAATTCCCAAAAATGTCAAACATCAACAATCTCTGTTGTAGTTGAATCCGTCAGATTGGTTGTAAAATATTTCTGTAGACTAATTGAAGGGATTCTTGGAAGCCTATGCCTTAAAGAAATAGAAAAAATTGTTCTCACGAGTACAGATCACACATTACAAAAGGCTTTATCTATGTAAAATATGTTTTTTCTTTCTTTTCTTTATTTTTTGTCAGTGGAAAATGTCATGATGCCATTTCTAATCTTAGGTCTCTGGGCAGAACACGGAAAGAAATGTGTACACACCAGAAATCAAAGAGAATAAAGTAATAATAATAATAATAATAATAATAATAATAATAATAATAATAATGCTGATGATGATGATGACGATAAAAGATTTTTTTCACGAATACATCTCGTACTTTACAAAGAGCTTTTCCTATGCAAAATGTATATGATCTTGAGTTGTTGTTTTTTTCATTTTTATTTGGTGTCATTATCTCTCTGGATTCAGAAAGAAATAAGTATAGAACAAAAATCATAGGAATAATAATAATAATAATAATAATAATAATAATAATAATAATAATAATCGCAGGGTCATCGTGCTAAGCAAAAGACACCCAAATACAGAAATAGATGAAATAAAACTATACAGAAGGCAGGATGCAATAAACCATCATTCAAATGATAAAGAGATGAGAAATAAATAATGACAGAGGGTGAATTCAAGACTAAAATAAATAAAATACGAGGTAATCTCTCAGGAAGTAAAACCGAAGAATCTAACTGTGACATAACCTGTAGTTGTCCAAACGGTGTCACTGAAGATGACTCCAACTACATTAAAGTTGAATTCCTTGAAAACCGCAGAGGGGAAATCGCCGAAGCAAAAAAACAAAACAAAAGAAAACACGTCCTCCAAATCCTAACAGTGTAAATCTCGCACAAATATCAGACATGGACGAGCTCCCGAAAATTTCAATGACAAAGTCCACTCACCACATTGTGCAAATATACAACGATGCACTGGAAACACTGATAACGGACAAGCCACTGGGAAACATCACAGAAGGTAACAATGTCATATGGGCAACAACTACTGTAAACGCTAGCGGCATGCCACCCATTGGCTGATCGGTGGCTTGCGTGTAGGGACTGGTTGACAACCCGATCTACAGTGCGCAGTCAACTCTGGGATTAGCCCCCTGCTGTGTGTAAATTAGTTGCATTTCTAACATTGCCAGGGTATTTTGCTAAGAGCGAACTCGACAAGCCAAAATCAATTTCACATATTCTAATTAACACGTTAATCCTCGTCATAAATTACAGTTTTAATTATAAAAATTAAAAGCTGTTAATTAATTATTGGTTATTAAAATTTTGGGATTTAATCTTGGAATGAAGGAGTTAATAACTCAATAATACTGATCATTATGGTAGCGTTATTTGATGATGGAGAGAAAGGTTGTACTGAAACCAACATGAATTCAAATGTAAACGCTTATCTATTCAAATCTTGAAATTGCTGAAATAATGTAAATTGTTTTCAAATCCTTATGCTTGCAAACTGACGTACAGGCACATAAACACATCTATTTTCAAACTAGCCTTTCTTGAACGCCGATATATATCCACTGCCATGATCTATACCTCCAAATTAGCCACGATCAAAAATTCTACTTTTTTTGACTTATTGTCAACTTTTTGAATATATTATGAGAATTCTTGTAGAAGGTTTCCCATTCCTTAGTGAAATGTGTATTGTTTTTCCTGGTTACGTCAATCGCAGAAAAGGCGATTAGAATGTTCTTGAGATGTGTTTCTCATTAATTAAGTTAAAAAAATTCGAGATGGCTTTACAAATGTAGATGATCAGGGATTACAAATAAAAGCTTCTGAATTAAATTTAGAAAGAACATCTGTGAAAAGGTTCCGGAATAATCCGTAAAAAATTGTAATTTCTGTCTGAAAAAAAAACAAACTATATCAACAATTATTTATTAAAGTAATCATTTCCCTAATTTTTTTCTGGCGCTCACTACATCATAAATATATATATATATATATATATATATATATATATATATATATAGAGAGAGAGAGAGAGAGAGAGAGAGAGAGAGAGAGAGAGAGAGAAAGAGACGGGGAGTAAGATATAGATATAGATTTAATGCATGCTATATTTATTGGTTAACGTGCTCAATATCAGGGGCTCAGCCTATGTAAATACAAACATACTTTAGACACTGAGTCAAGGACTGAACGCAATTTGGTATTGGAAAATGGGAAAAAAGCAATAAAAGATTAAATAGACAATAGACATACCTTTATATCCTATGTAAGAAAAGTTATTTAAATGAATTCTTATGGTATAAATATACGTTCACACACACACACACACACACACACACACACATATATATATATATATATATATATATATATATATATATATATATATATATATGTGTGTGTGTATATATATATGTATATATATATATAATACATAAAAAGGTTAATGGTCAGAGTTGAATCAGCCGATAAAACAGTGGTATTAAAAAGTGCTGAATGCACGTGTGAAAGACATAAATTAAAAGTAAAAATAACATGTCGAGCTTTTAAATTTAAAAGTCAGGAGATCACTTGAATCCGCGAACTTGTTGTAGCACCTGTCAAGGTACCTCTTAAAACTTGATTTTTTTTTTTTAAACTAATGAACGGTATATTATTTAAAAAAATAAATTAAACAATCGTACGATGTTGGGTACAATAGAAATGGAGGAGGTGGAATAGGAAAAGAAGAAAAAAAAGAAGAAGAAGAGGGAGAAAAATAAAAATAATAATATATGTGTGTGTGTGTGTTTGTGTGTTTGAGTGTTTTAAATTGGGAAAGAGAAATCCCGACAGATTTTTTAAAAATTTTGACAAAAAAAAACGTTTCATGAAATAGATTTGATTGATAATAGATTTTGATAATGCATTTTCGCCATCATCAGATCAGTATGTATGCGTGTGTGTGTGTGTGTGTGTATGCGTGTGCGTGTGTGTATGTGTGTGTGTGTATGCGTGTGTGTGTGTGTATGCGTGTGTGTGTGTGTATGCGTGTGTGTGTGTGTATGCGTGTGTGTGTGTGTGTGTGTTTGTGTGCTCGTGCGCGTGTGTATGCTTAAATAATAAACCTTAGTACTTTCCCTAAGCTGGCGTTTCTCGTGAGTAAAGAAGAAAGAAAAAAATGAGGACCTTTTAAAAGTCTAATATTTATTCCAGTATCTTTTTCTGATATATATATATATATATATATATATATATATATATATATGTATGTGTGTGTGTGTGTATGTATATATATATATATATATATATATATATATATATATATATATATATATATATATATATAAATAAAGTGTCGCTGCCGTCACTTGAGATTGAACATAGATCGTCAATGAACAAACACGTGATCATGGAGGAAATGAATTGCCATTTGTACTGGATACTCTCTTACTATAAGGAACGCTATTCTCTACTCTATTCACTATACTATTTCTCTATTCGGATCACTATACGGATTACTTATCGAGCGAATATTATCGAGCAAGTGCTATTAGTACGAGTGATATTCAAAGGCGTTTGACATCAGTATTGCTCAACGGCGGGCTATAGTTGTATCTGCGATTACAAAGTCTCTACTAGAACGAGCAATACGAAAGTGACAACGAGTATTCGTTGACATTACAAAAGTTGTTACGAGTGTTCGTTGACATCACAATATATATTTAAAAATTCACAACTGCTGTTTATACTTTTTTTTCGGACTCCTGGTGTCACTAAAGGAATTCTGCAAAATAATAGCAAGAAAGACATAAAATAACAGAGATCATTCCATGTCAGAAGTGAACTCGTGTACCGAGAATGCTTAACTGAACCTCGTTCGTATCTCAAAATTTAGTTCAGAGATCAAACTCCTGCTCGTATCTTTAAAAAAAATATCTCATGTCTGTACGCTCGTATCTCAAGATATTATACGTATTATAGAAAAAAACCGTTATAGAATAAAATTCGTTATTCACCGTATTAAACAATCTAGTAAGGCATTCAAAAGTAAATTTAAACGGGCTTGACTTGTTTTCTGAACTCCTGCAAACTAAAGTAAACTATGATTAAACAAGAATTTTAAGGCTAATATTCAGCACATCGCTTGAGTCTTGAGGGATATAAAAAGAAACAATTCCAGCGTATTTCATAAAACATACAATTTATCGAAATGTTTATTCTTTCGTTCCCAACTGACAGAAATTATGCGAAAATTATTCACTGTTTACAAGAATAATTTAAGGAATAGAAAATTACAGCAAGGAAAACGATATCCATGTTGAACAATTCAAATTTGCATTTTGAAAATAGAATTTTTAATTTGTAAAGGTTTGAAAAAGAAAGATAAGAGAAAAAAATGTGTATATATATATATATATATATATATAGAGAGAGAGAGAGAGAGAGAGAGAGAAAGAGGGTGAAAGAGATTCGTATAGATATAGACAAAATAAAATACCAAAGAAACGTCTTTTTTCAACATTTGAATGAATTTAATGAAATACCATGATACTGCCTAAAATTCAGCGGAAATATTATAAGATTTTAATTTTCATTCGTTTTGATCTTTCGTTCAAACTTAATAACTTCTGGGGAATTTCTCACAAGCCTGCATTCAAAACACAAATTAAATTATTTGTAGATCATTTTCTGTTTACTTATTTATTTTTTTTTATCGAAAATGGTTCTGACGCATCCTGCCGGATTCATTGCCGAAGAAGGCCATGAATATACTTATATTGGATCGCTGCTTCTTCAGTTTTGCCTTGGGTACTTAACGCACCATCACTCATGAAGAAAAGGTACAATATAGTAAAAAAAGGTACTATATAGTAAAAAAGGTACTATATATTCAAAATAGATATCAGAGACATCTATTTTTTTTAAACGGGCATAATGTATATTTTCAAATGACATTCTTGAAGTACACAAGAAGAAGATTTAAAGAATCAATGATTTTAAATTTTCCAGTTCACCGTAATAAAAAAAAAATGTTTGAAAGAGGACTAAAAGCGAAAAAAATTGCAAAAAGAAAAAAAACCCAAAACAACTTACCTTTGTTTCACACGTTAATGTAGATTGACATAGATTATTTTTTATAGCTTGTTGGAGATATAAATCTGTTTGAACAATATATTATATTTTAATTATTGATCTTTCTTGGTCACAGCCTGCAAAACACGCAGTCTTAAATAAGTAAGCCAGTTTTCTGCTTCATCTAGACGATGCCTGTTTATTTTTTTAATAGAATCATACGTTTTACAGCTAAAAACGCATTTCGCAATTTCCTTCATATTTTAGTGCTAGATATATTAATAAATTACATCCTACAGCAGTGCCTCTGATCGGAAGATTGAAGATTTTGAGGAGCATGGACCATCTCTTTAATTCTCTTGTTCCCAGATCCATCCCGACCCGGGGTTTTAGCCCCTGTTAGGGTCCCTGCTATGGGCAACTAGTGAAACCCCAAACATTATGAAATTAAAAAAATACATTTTTATATAAAAATACCAACCATAACTATGTATAGTAAAATTATGAACATTACCTATTTATCGTGTATATTGAGTGGAAGCCATAAAACCGTGTTCAAAATATTTACAAGGTGATATGCGGCTAAACAACCTCAACCAAGCAAACAATCAATATGAAAGAACATTTTCGTGGCTTGAATCCATATAATATCTTTAAAAAGCCTAACTATATTACAAAATACAACATCAAACAACACTCATACATCACCGCCTCTACTAATTATGTCCACACAATCATGTATAAACACCAAACCTGACTATCATCTACAATACTTTCAACTGTGAAAGCAGAATAGCATATATCATATATTTATTACTTTAAAGCTCCCAAGAAAATAAAATTTCAGCTTTAAATGAGCCATAAGTTGGTGAAATGCTGTTAAACAAGCAAAACAAATCAAATCAAATCGATCATACTTACCATTGACTCATCTTTATTCGTATATGACCGGATGATAAACATTGACGAAAAGTATGTATAGATCACAAGTACAATCCATTTAGAAAGATGATAATGCACCAAAACATTAGGTCAGGCCGATTATAAAAACCGTGATATTGCACTCAATTTGAAATTTGGAATTTGACAGGATAAAGAACGACACAAGATATTTTTCCAAATCCTTACCGTTTTTTTTAAGGAAACTAGTTTGAAGATTAAGTTTAGGTTAAAAATCGTAGAGTTATAATTTCCTTCCGGTGATCAGTGAAAATCTTATAGCACAGCGTCATAAAATTTGTAGTTTTCTGAAGCTTTGCAAATTCTATGCCAACATGATACATGACACAAACACATTACTAAATCATTGTGCCATCAATTAAGAATTTCATTTGCTTCAAAGGGAAATTATACTGAACAATTTAGCTATATTATGTAGTAATATGTTTTACAGTGCTGTAGTTTTAATGTGATTTTCAATAAACAATGCAAATTTAAATCATGTTCTCTTATAATCTGTGACCAGCTGTCTTATGGTATTATATACATTTTTCTCTACTTTTTGTTTTTATTAATTATGATCTAACCAATCTTATTCATTGAGTAGCCTTTTTTGTAATCTTTTACAATATTTTTACAGATTTCACTTATCGAATACAGTATAAAGTTTGCATATTTTGCTTATGGCGATTACTAAATAGAATTTTAGCTTGAAGATATTTTCCAATCAATGCAAAATACAACGATTTTATTTGGATTTATTCTTGAAATATTAAAATGTTGAAGTCAGTTTATAAACAAAAACCTGAGAAAATTAGGTATTCCTGTACATTTTGTCAGACGATCTTTAAAATTAAATGCTCAAATAATGAGTAAAAATCTAATTTTTGGTGACACTACTTTTCATATGATACCCCAGCTTTCATATTAAGTGAATTATTGTTTTTTCTGAAAAAGTGAAAAATCGACCTGCCCTAGTATATATGAACGGTAAATAACTATAACTAAAGTTGTTTTATTGATCATTTATTTTACTTACTTATAAATCTAGTAATTACTAATATCGTGTCCTCAGAAAATACCAAATCTACATGAAATACCTTTTGTTTTACAATGATGCTTACCCCATGCAAGGCCCGGTAGCCACTGAAAGTAGAGGGTTAGTGAATAGGAGGTACAGTTTATGCAGCCATATGTGGAAGATAACGGTTAACTTTACAATTGAACAGGTTAAAATTATAGTAATCGGGGAAGCATCCGCTTAGGAGTCGGTTTCACAAGGCAGTGGTTCGTGTGAAGAAGCTGTTCGTGTGGAACGTACATCTCACCAAAATAATACGAAGGAACTAGGGGTAGTTTGATACAATGTGCGTGACATATCGGGTCTTAGTAGTGCAGGTTAAAACTGTTGGAACTAAGAAGTGTAGTCAATCTGAACACTTTCCATGGAAATAGCGATAGAACATCGACATCTTGTGTCTATTTAGTAAAACTTCAATGTCTCTTACGTGGAAGATCTCCCTCCATTGCGAGTAAGAAAGAGCTGATGATAAAGACGACCAAGTGAGAGAGAAAGAGAGAGAGAGAGAGAGAGAGAGAGAGAGAGAGATGTTACAGTTTTTTTGTGTATATGTTATGTAACTAGTGAGTCAGTCAAAATGACTTAACTCCTTTTATAGTCTACCAATAGAAGGTTAACCAATCAGAAGCCGCAGAACGTTCTATCCGTCGTGTATAAAGGCGGCCATTTTTTTGTTTTCCTACCTGAATGACCAGTGCCAACTTGTCCGGCGAAGGTGACAGAAGGAAGAACAACACTTTCCTACTTTGCTCCGAAATATTCACTGCTAACCTCTGGATTCTATACTCGAAACGACGGTCGAAATGTCTAACAAGAGAGAGAGAGAGAGAGAGAGAGAGAGAGAGAGAGAGAGAGAGAGAGAGGAGCGGGAGGAGAAGACGGTTGAGGGTGATGAGGAGGAGAAGGAAAATGAAGATTACATTTTACAAAATTTTCTATACGTAATTCATATAGAAAGGAGCACAACGTGTATCTTGTATTTTAGAGTACATCATTGTCGAACCAGAAACGGAAGACACACGTAGTTACCGTTATACAGTACACAGAGAACTTCTAAAATTATAAAGAAAGTCGGTTTTACTGGGTCGAGTGAGACAATGTTTCTCTCTCGAATCTATCTTGCATATCTTTAAGTCTACCATACGTCCATATTTATAATATTGCTACCATATATTGACCGGTGCCCCTGATATTTACCTGGAACTTCAAAATAAAATCCAAAGAAGAATAAGCAATATTATTGGTCCGGATCTACTGATTCGTTTTCAGTCACTTGCCCATCGTCGTAGGTTTGTCCTTATGCATTTTTCTATGAATACTTGCATGGTAATTGTTTGGATGAGCTCTAAGCGAAGCTATCTAGACATTCGTTTAAAATTGAAGGGCAGTATTAGACTGAGGTGAAAATATCATCAATTTAGAATTGATCCGGCTAGATGTCGCCGTAACTTCTATTTTAACTGTTTCTTATCCCACACTTCACTTTTATGGATTTCCCTTCCAGCTCCATGCTTTTCAACCAAAATTAATCTGCAAAAATTTAATGCAATATCAATCGCTATTTACTCTCCTCCTGATTGCTCTTTTCTCTTTTTTCTCATTAGTAATGTTTCTATTCCTAACTCATCTACACCCTGTAACCCCTTGCCTTTTAGTAACTGTATTGCCTCGCTTGGCGTGGTACCGTTAAAAAAAAAAAAAAAAACTCTTTCGGATGTATAACGAGGATTAAAATAGCAACTTCCAGTTGGTGAATGTGCGGGTGAAGTGATGGATTCTAGCTTGGAACGAGAAGCCAGACAGCCGTGTTCGAATTCATGTCGAGTTCGTTACATTGACTAACGCCCAATAACCTTTAAAGATTCCATATCTTCTCCTCCCGGTTATGAGTTAAATTATAGAACTTTCTTTGGAAAAAAAAAATCATTGTTATATCTAATAAAAAAAAAAAAACAAAAAAAAAAACTGTTACCCACACATAAAGAAAAGAATTATTCTTAGTATTCAGAAAATGTTTCGGCTTTAAATAACTCACAGATCGTTGATAAGCTATAAAAAACGATTTAATCCATCAATCCCACCTTACTTCCATGATCCTGGAATGACAGACGGAGATAAAATTTTGTAATATATCCCCTCCCCACAAATAGTATCTTTTCCCTCGGGTTTTGAAGTTTGTTGTCTACTAACTCAAGTTAGAGACCAACATGAACGCAAAACAACGGATTTGGATATGAAGTCGATTTCGAGGCCGCATCAAAGCTTTCCTTGTGGCCGTGCGTATTTTTTTTTCTTAGTCATCGGTTTCTGTTTTTCTAAATTGAATATGGGGTAAAATTAGCTACTTTTTTTTTAACATAAAAGGATATAGTTATTTCCATTAAATATGTATATATAGATATGTATGAGTAAAGTTCGATGAAATTTTACTGAATGGAAAATATATAAGACAATTTTCTCAAAAAAAAAATCGACATTGTCAGAAGTGGTTTGGCTAAAGAGAATTATGAAGATGAGTTTTGTCAAAATATAAGGAGCTAAATTTATCTATATTGTCTGCTCTCTCTCTCTCTCTCTCTCTCTCTCTATCTATCTATATATATATATATATATATATATATATATATATATATATATATATATATATATATATATATAAATATAGGTATAAATATACTTCACCTTCGAAGAACAACTTAAGATTCGTTGTTCTACCAACTCATAAGTTACACATTATTACTTTTGATTTAAAATAATATACTGGGTGTTATGGGATGAACTCTAAATTAAACGCAGTTTCAAATAAACTAAATATAATATTGGTGTGTAAATACAAAAATCCCTGTGTAGGTAGGCGGCTATTTTTTTAAAAATGCCAACTAGCTCCCAATCTTCTGCAGAGTTGAACGCTCTCATCGCTATAGAGAAGTTTGGATAAACTGCTCTATGACGATGGGAGCGTTCAACTCTGCAGAAGCTTGAGAGCTAGTTGGCATTCTTCTACTGTGGAGACTTAGGCACACTTTCGATAGTAAGAGCACTCGTTTGTACAGAGACGACGCAGTTATCCTCCTGCGTAACGCCAATCCAAAAAAAAATTGACTGGTTTAGGTAGGAAACAACTCTTCAAATTCTCCAAGGATGACGGACTTAATATCAACACTAACAAAAAACACCAAAGTGATCGTCTTTCTGGAAACTACTTTTGATCTATCCAGAGGAGTGCACATGCCTTATACTAAAGAGTTTTATAACCATATATATATTAACAAAGAATCCAACCACACACCCACCTGGAATTCTAAATAACTTGCATAAATCTGTAAAACACAGACTCTCAACTAACTCCAGCAACAAAATTATTTTTGATAAATATAAAACTACATATGTAGATGCAGTAAATAAAAGTAAACACAAAGTTAAACTATAATACATTACATGCATTAATAAGAATGCCAATAATACATGTAAGAATAGAAAAAGTAACATAATTTAGTTCATCCCACCTTTTAACAGTAATGTCAAAACCAACATTGGTAGGATTCTCCTAAATCTAATCCACAAACATTTCAGCCATAACCTTTTACGCAACAAAATCTTCAATAAGAACAATATTAACATTAGTTACAGCTGCACTAGAAACCTTGAACAATATGTAGCACAGCATAATAACGTAACTTTAAACAAATACTTAAGCAAAACCAATAGCAATATTAACACAGAAAAAAAGTGTAATTGTCGAAAAGACATTAACTGTCCGATAAACAACAAATGTATGTATAAATGCGTCATCTACAAGGCTAGCATTGAACATAATGGAGTGACAAAATTTTATTCCGCTTCCACAGCCAATAACTGGAAAACGAGATTTGACCATCATAAAATGACTCTTAACAATAAGCAATATGCAAATGCCACGACACTCACAAAATTCTACTGGGTATTAAAATAGATGACTATTCACTAGGAATAAATTGGAATTTCGTTGCCAAAACTACAACCTTTTTCGGCCGATGAAACCTGTTTGCTGTAAAAAAAAATATTCATCCTCAACAATATTAATGACCGAAATCTACATAATAAACAAAATGAACTAATGTTAGGTTGTAATAACAGGAAAAAATCTCTAAATATTTTAATTCTGGATAAATATATTATCCAAATATAACATGCACTTCCCATATTTTTAGGTTGCATATTTCCAATTTTAACGTCTGTTATTACTTAACAAGTTACCTGGCATTACTCTTTTAAATTTTAAGATTGTTTTTCTTTTGTTTTACATTAGTTCCATATGAATACTCTGCATTCTGTATTCACACCCCAATATTATATTTAGTTTATAGTAAATTTGAGATTTGAATCTGCGTTTAATTTAGCATTCCTCATATGAGACTCAGTATATTCTTTAAAAATAAATAAAAAGTAATAATTTTGCCTCATTAGTTGTTAGAACAACGAAACTTCGAAGTTAGGTATACGTATATTTATTAATATAAACATCTTAGCTCTGTCTAATTACGCTGAGACCTGTTTTGTTTACACATTAAATTAAGTTGAGTAAATATTTATTCGCTTACCCGTGAATTAATGCTTACGCACACACACAAACACACACACACAAACATATATATATATATATATATTTGCTAATATCTAGTTATTTGATTTAGTCACGTCAATACATACATGCATATATATATATATATATATATATATATATATATATATGAAGTCAACATTGAAGTCAACACTTAGAGGCGACAGTCTGTTTCATGCTAGACGCAAATATATATATATATATATATATATATATATATATATATATATATATATATATCGAGAGAGAGAAGTGGACAGACAGACACAGAGTGAGAAAGAGATATGAACAGGTTAGGATTGTTGTGATCGGGAAAGCCTCCTTTTCGGTGTCGGGTCCACAGAGCAGTGGTTCGTGGGAAGTAGCTTAATTCTCATCAGTGAAATACAGAGGGAATAGCGGGCGGATCCTAGCCGTGAATGTTAGAAATGGTGAAACTAAGGATTATAGTTCGTCTAAGCACCCACAAGGACGCGGAGACTCTTTTGGGCTCTATCGAAACTGGAAAAAGTGGACTTCCCAAATATGACAACACTACCCCATTTTAGGTCTGGACTAGCCCTAGTCAAGGGAGAAGTCAGGTACTTGCTCGACCATTTTTCTTGCATCGTTAGCGATTGAACGTATGAATGAGTTCAACTTGAGGTCGGAGTTGATTTTCTTAAGGCACGGACCTCCTTGAACGGTCCAATCAATGCTGATGGAATGTGAATACTTTGGTTTTCAGAGCATTGAATATAGCCAGCAATTTTCACCCAAAACAAAGAAGATATCAGTTATAATACACTATCTATCTATCTATCTATATCTATATATATATATATATATATATATATATATATATATATATGCACATTTCATTGAATACGACAGACAAGGTGTTTTTATTTAGTTTTTTTTATACGATTTCTCATGCGATCTAATAATGTTTTTCTTTTCAGATGATAAAATATACAGACACTGTCCGAATGTTCTTTTTATCCGAGCGCATTCGGTTAAATATTTAGCCATTTTTAAGGATTAAATACTTTAACTGTTAATAAAGAAATAGTTTGTTTCATGTATGCATTTATATAAACTTTTCATTTTTCAAAACACGGTCAAGATATTGTGTCCATGTTCATAGTTGATATTATTAAGTGTTTTTTTGTGTTTTTATTAATAGGGCTTCCTTTATTTTTACTCTTTTTTGCATGAAGATGATGCTAATATATTAGTGTTGTTAACAAGTGTGTTACGAATAGTGTCCGGTAGGTCTCCATGATTATTTAATTGACATCAAATTGAGCTATGGTCAGAAAGGTGTAGAGTGTGTCTGCGTGCCAAATTGTTGTAGTGTGGCCTATATAATTATTTACGAATTTTGATTGACCAGGAATACAATTTCTTAATGGGCATTTAAATTCGTAAATTATGTTTGCCCTATGTAATTTTGTTCTATGCGGTGAATTATTATTTTTAACTATAAGGTTAGAGGCTTTTAATTTTTGTAATAATCTATTGTTTTTTACTATTGCAGCGTAAATAGACATATATATATATATATATATATATATATATATATATATATATATATATGGAGATAGATAGATAGATAGATAGATAGATAGATAGATATTCAGAAATGATCGGAGTATATTCTTAAGCATATCATTTATGTAAAGTAAAAAGAGGCTTAGTCCGAGAAGTGACCCTTGGGGATGCCGACGTCGATTGCTATGGTCCCGTAGTACAATTACCTTCAGGCATTTACTCGTTCGGAAGGACTTTATTAATGAGAAGACTCGTCTAAGTGACCCCATAACTACAAAACTTGAGCAACAGTTCCTTTGTACCATACTATATCAAGGATTTTGAAATATCTAATGCCTTGAGATGTATTTCTTGTCTACTGCCTCACTGATCTGGGAATAATGCTAGTTAGGACATCAGCAGTGGATCGGTCCAATCGAAGCCCGAATGCTTGTCACTCAAGAGGTTTTTTATTTAAGTACCCGTCAAAATTCTTGTCGATTATAGACTCAAAAAGTTTGCTAATGACACAGGATACTGGATCTATACTAAGAGTGCTTGCTTCTGTCCTTGAAAACCAGTCATACGATTGACATTTTCTATAGACTTGGGAATGGTTTCTCGTTCAGAATACGGTTCAGTAGTTTTGGTTAGATCATGGATAGTTTCGGGTTGATATTCGTAAGGAAATCACTGGGCTCTGTTAGGGTCAAATCGTTTGATAAATCATGAGACATCCTGGACTGTGATCAAAAGATACTTCTGAGATTATGCTCAGTGCGATATGGGAAGTCGGGAAGTGAATGTCCAACGTCTTCTAAGATTGAGTTTGAGTCAAAGATTGAGACGAAGAGCCTCGCTTTAAGATATAAAATATTTAAAAAGCAAACCTTCTTGATAACGCAGTTTCTACCAATCAGTTATCGGCTGGTAGTAAAATATGATATTCCATACCAAGACACTCTTTCATACATCATCCTGCCGCTATTAAAAGTGAGAAAGAAAGAAAGAAGTAATGAGGGGACAAAATTTATAGCTTTTATCTAAATACTCTTACCCGGGTTCATAGTTTGCTCGGAGAAATGTTCTACCATACTTGCATGATCACCGATCTTTCTTTTAAGCAGCTTATAGTCTTCAGGTTATAGCGTAATCGCCAATTTCTCCTCTTGGCATAACTTGCACATTTTATTCCCGATATTAAGTTCACGCATTTTTCTCAACACATCCCATTTCACGATGGGATTTTTGTTATTTTTTATCTTCATTTCATCCCAAGCAAAGCGGGAAAGCCACTACTACGCAAGAGAGTGAAAATGGGAGAAAAAACAGAGTACTGGGAGATTGGGGACAAAACATTAGATGGACGGGATTCAGGAGATGGAGATTAACGTTACTTTTAAATTTTTGAAGATTGTAGTTATCAATGTGGCAGCTAAACGGAAGGGAGTTCCACAAGCGGGAAGTGCCAGAATAGAAAATGTTGGAGTAGAAATGGAGGTTACATTTAACTATGTCGGCAGAAAAACTAGATGTCAATCAAGTAGCACGCTTAAATTCATGCCGTCGGGGCACCAGGGAGGAAAAAGCACATGAGAGAAGTTGCCACGAAAATATATTTTAGAAAAGACAGAGGGATCCAAGTCACGTGGCTGACAAAGTGATTGAAGTCGAGATGCCAGATTTGCAGATCATTCTTTGTCAAGATGAATAGCAGATGCACCAAACCAAACATGGTAGCAGTATTCAGTGCACGGACGATTGGTAGATTTGTAAATGCTGCGAATTCTGGGTGAAATGCTTGTTTAACAATGCTAAAAAGATTCTTCAACCTTTTGTTTTCACTTCTAAATTAAGGCGGAGTTAAACCAAATAATATCTATTTTTTCTCTTATTTTGCGATACGATAGCTCTCCCACTATCAACATCATCTTCTTTAACAGTGGGAATTTTTGTGTTCAAAGTCTTGTTTTTTTTGGGGGGGAGGGGTTAAATATGCACACGCTCACACGCATTCCAGTCCCGAAGGCTCGGAATAAACACTCATGCTACTATTCAAAACAACACAAAATATACATCTTAAACAAACATGAAGAGCAATTAACAACAACTAAAACAAACCCCCATGAAAATGGTAAAATGGCCAAGAGCTATATGGACAATTGTTGCACTCTTTTACTCCCACAAAACGGAAAAAGTGTAAGAACGCTAGATAAAGTAAATAAAAATTGAGGAAATTTTCCTTGTATGCTAAATTTAACAAAAGATATTTAAAAGAAAGGTTGCTGTCTAAATATGCATTATATATATATATATATATATATATATATATATATATATATATATATATATATATATATAGGTAACTATACTCGTTTCGAAAAACCTTCGAATTTTGATTTGCCCATAATCAAATCAATCTCGAGGGAAAAAAATTTTTAAAAAGAAAGAGCTAGAAACATGAAAATCTATCGAAAATCGCACAGATACAGGTTTGAAGCCCAAAGAAAAAACCTCGATACGAGTAAGCAACTGACTAACAAAAAAGCTCAATACAACCGTAGACCAGACCTAGATAGACCTAGTGAGCCAGACAAATCTACCCAGGTTTCACCTAAGCGGATCGTCAGGGAAAAGCCGGCTTTCCCTGACGATCCGCTTAGGTTTGTCTGGCTCACTAGGTTTATCTATCTATCTATCTATCTATCTATATATATATATATATATATATATATATATGATTAACGATACTGCTCTTTCCGGCAGTGATTATTATTAGGGCATATTAGGACAGTCACTGGGTGCACCCAAGCAGAATCCGACATTAAATAAGCCAACAACGTATGATATGCTCAATCACCCAACCGAAACAATGATATGGAATTCAACAAAACGATGGGCTAGAATGCCACACCAAAACGAGTTCATGTTTTGTGTATAAAAAGACGCGTTAAAATAACCAAGTCTAAGTGTTGATCACCAAATTAATTCACAGAGTTTTATTTTCTTGGCAAAGTCACGTTATCTGTTTTTTTTTTGTGTGTGTCAGAGAGACATGCAGGGAGGGGAGAGAAATGTGAATTAAATAAAAAAGGGAACAATAAGAAAACTGCGCATGCAATGAAAATTGACTGTGATATTTGTTGGCATATGTGCTTTCACCTTTTCTGTTTACTTACCGGGCTTCAAAGCAACCGTGACACCTGTTCAGAATTGCGGTTCTGAATATTTCCTTTTCGGCCAGTGATCGCTTTTTACATTCCTATCAGAATTCTAAGCAGACATTCGTTTGTTCTCAGACCGTTTCTTGCTGCATCATTACTCAGAGAAAATGAATTTAAGTACCATATTGCTATGAATTGGCGGAGTTTAAGTGCTAATTTGCCATGAAAAGGCGGAGATTAAAACTAAGGCATGGCAAACTGCAATAAAGTTAGAACATATTTCCTTCCGAAATTAGATCGTATATTGTATACCTTTGCTATGTTAAAATGATTTGGTGCAAATAATTAATAACCATTTATTTGTAGTCGTCTTTTCAGATTTATTATACAGAATTAGCAGCATGGTCCGGCGTTGCCCGTGCTTGATTCAAAAATCGTACAATTCATACAGCAATTACTATCACTTGACTTAAAATATTTTTGCCCTTCCTTGCTTTTAAAGGAGGGCGCTTGCCGTGCTGATGTAGCTACATGCCTTACTTCTTGCCTATCTCACATTGCGAATTTTTTCTAAGCTCTATACTAAACATTAAATCTGTTACGAAAAAAGAACTAAACAAAATGAACACAAAACGACCAGCTTTAAAAAAGGACTCGTAACTGGAATAACCGAATGAAAAAAGAATGTTAACAACAAATAATTTTTCACACCCAATCTAGTTCTGCGGAATCAGAATCAACGTTGAGTTTAAGCAATCGAATGAGCCAATTGGAGTAAAGTGCCATGCAGATTTAATTTTTTCCCACTTGTGACGAATGTAGCTATCGATTTTTTTTGCATGCTAGCATGCTAGTTAACATTCGTGTCAGTCAACTGTTGGCTCTCACGCTGGCCAATAGAATCTTGCTGCCTATTCGTGGCAGCCAGCTATAGGCTCTCATTCTGGCTAGTACAAAATGACCGAAAACTACATGAAAACTGCCGTAGAAGCATGAAAAAATCGATTATTTCCACTATCGATGTGAGTTGGGAAATGCAACGTCGGTCTTGGTCTTCCGATACCTTGGAGCATGTGCATGTAAATTTTGGTGCAAATCCATCGAAAATTGCGTCCGTGCATTCGTTACACACACACACACACACACACACATATCCTGCATTTTATAGATAGAGATGTCAGGGTTATGTATATAATTGCCTATGTTTCACTCAATGGAGGATAGTCGGATATTAATTTTGAAATATCGTACAATTTTAAGCCTGATGTTTTCAATGTCTCGAAAGACGTTTAAGATAAAAAAAAAAATACGCGATCTCAGAACCTGAAGTATATTTGCATTTCAACCATTCAATATTAGAGATGCCTAAAGACAAATCTCGGTTTTCGATAAAAACAATTTTTTTTTATTTCTTTTTGGGGGGAGGTTTAATTTTTAAAAAATGCTCTCGTTCAAATTAATTGCAAATCCTTTTGCATTGGCTCCTCAAAAATAATATTAACAGATGAATATAGAGCTACATTGTTTGGACTTGATGGTTGGGTTATAAATTGTGTTTAATATAACAGTAACTGGTCACGTGTACAGTTTTTTTGTTGGCGTTTCCGGTACTAATATAATTGACACTCTTAAAGTCAATAATGGTGTCAAGATAAACGTAATATAAGTTAAAAAAAACTATTTTCGTGTAGCAAAAGTCATGACCAACAACTTTTAGGCTAAATATTATATTCATGCGAGTTAATGATTCTACATAATCAAAAAAATTGGCCGAGAATGATTAAAAGATATTAAATGAATAGAACGGTCCCAACTCGAAATATGAAAATCTAAAAATCTATTCAGACATAACGCTGTTGAAAGCATTAAATCTATATTTATCCTTTGTATATTTTCATTGTGTCTTCCTTTCTCGTTTTTTTTTCGCTTTCTTTCATTGATCTCAGGATTATATAACCGTCTTACAGTACTATTGCATTCTTGTCTTAAGAAAAATTAATCAGTGATTAACTTAATTAACAACACATATAACGCTGGTATCTGACAGCGCATGTGATTAGAGAAAGAATTCTTCTAAAATCGAAGTAAAGTATTAGGAGACATTAAATTATCGCTAGAAACAAGGAACATTGTTCTGATGTGCTACGTAATATCTGTTCTCCTATATGCTAGTAAATATTGAGTAATATCCTTACAGAGTCTTGAAGCGGCATAGATATGGTCCTACTGAAAAACGCTGCGAATAACATGGATGGAATATCAGATAAATCGACTTCCATAAATCAAAGAATATAAAAAAAAGTATATTTTCAATACAAAATAAAGAGCGTGATTGTGTGCCAATTCCAATTAATCTTTTTTAATCTAATTATTGACTAGTCATTCCGACATTTTATTTCAATTGTTTTTATTGCAACACTTCATTACTCTACATGTTCAGATGACAAAGTACCCTCCGATGAGTTATGAACTGGCATACCTAATCCTCGAGTAACTATTTTATCGTGACATCTCTGTTAACAATTTCTGCATGTAGTCTTTGCCGGTAAGCGTTGATCCGATACAATTTGCTACATTAAAGGGGGTGCTGAAGACTTCTCGTTTTGACCCATTTCCCGAAATCTTACCAAAAGAGTTTACTTTGGTGATATCATTCATATATATATATATATATATATATATATATATATATATATATATATATATATATATATATATTTAGATTTCATTGAAAAAATACATCCCTATCCACTATCAAAACGTAGCAATAACTGATACATTAAAATATAGACATATTGAACACCCAGACACCCCTAGTCTAGTAAAATGGATTTATCTGTAACCTTGGAAACATGAATTATGTTTTAGCTGTGTATTTAAAACGCAGTAATTTTAAAAGTTACTCCAAAATTCACTTGAGGATGAAATGGAACTAATGTCTTTAATTTAATTACAAAATTAAATTTGGGGCTTTTAGCTTCCATTTTTGAAACATGGTTAGAACTGTGTAGCGAAAAAAAAACATATTTAAATCAATTAATTTATAATATATATATATATATATATATATATATATATATATATATATATATATATATATATTTATTGGAAAATTATAATATAATTATGTTATAAAATCACTACAAAAATAGTCATTTTGTTACAACACTTCTGATGTCCAATCAAGTGATGGTGTTGAATATAGAATAAAGGGTTTAAAAGGTTCAAATCGATCAAATAGCCCCCGATAGGGGAAACACCGTTTCATAAGCTGCAATGACCATTCAAAATACAAGTATATGAGAATTCGAAAAACTGGACGAGGACCTTGGTTATAATAATTAATGCTTTAATGTTAGGGTTAGACTGAAATAGAAATCATTCTAAGTAATTAATTTTAAATTTTACTCTAATATTAAAAATTAAAAATGTCCAATTTAAAATTTAATCTGTATTAAGTTTAAAATATTATAAAATAATTTAAAGATGAAACTGAGGAAAACAAACTCCTTTGTTGTGATTTTATAACGTATTTATGTTATAATTTTCGAAATAAATTATATTTGCCCTATTCTGTATTGAGCACGCTGTTAAGAATAGTATGTTTCTGTTATTGCAATTTATTCCGTATACACCAATCCTGTACTTGATTATATATATATATATGTGTGTGTGTGTGTGTGTGTGTGTGTGTGCATTTTTATAAGGGCCTATATGCATGGATATATATCCTTACAATTAGGCTAATATTTATTGGTGTCCATATAGTAATTACAAGCATACACATGTTGGTGTATGTATATGTAGATGTTTATATACGGAAGTATATATTGGCTTGTATTTAGATGTGAGTAGGTTTGTATGCACCCACGCGCACGTACTCATGTGCGTGTGTATGCGGGTCGTGTACGCATGTATATGTGTGTATATGTGCATGCATATGTAAATGCGTATATGTGTATATATGTATGCATATATATATATATATATATATATATATATATATATATATATATATTAAGAAATGGACAAACTCCGACAATTTATTAAAGACATTTTTATGTTTAACATTCTTTTATAGATACAAGTATTTTAATAAATGTTATTTAATACTGTTTATTATAAACAGAGCATTTACTAAAATACTTGTATCTATAAAAAGAATGTTAAACATAAATATATATATATATATACAGAGAGAGAGAGAGAGAGAGAGAGATGCGTGTGCAAATATATATATATATATATATATATATTTATATGGGTGTGTGTGTCTATATATATATATATATGTAAGGTTATGTATGTATATGTATGTGTATCAATACATGTGTATGTGGTTATATGTATTTGTTGATGTGTAATGTATATATATATATATATATATATATATATATATATATATGTGGTGTGTAAATTACTATCAAACATTAACCGAAAAATATTAAAAAAATTTAAAAAAATATATAAATCTGTGTTTTTCTTGATTGGTAGCTCTATGCCCACATACGTTAATTCTCTTATTCTCCTTTTCCAAATTTATATCCCCCTTTCTTTCCTTCAAAACAATAAGTCCATCTCTTATTTCTTATATCTTTACTTCTTTTTTTTCTCTCTCTCTATATCGTTTCCGGCGAGTTGAACTATTAAGTAGGTCAATGTCTGATCTTTACCCCACTTCCTCACTATTAAGTATTGTAATAAAAATAAATTTTAAAACATTCCTATCTCAACCTTCCCTCTCTAATTTAGACCATGCGTGTCACACAATCTCTCACCACTCTCTATATCACTTTACATCAACATCAAACTACCCCTCAAAAGTGTAAAAAAATATATGTTAATTTAACTTCATTTTTTCATTCGTGGAAGTGAGGTCTGATAATCCAGGGGAAAAAAAAACTCCCTGGGTAAATAAATTATAACCATGGACTCTTAAATGTGTCTGTTTTCATTATTTACATTATTCGGACTATTGTTCTCATCTTTGTCGCCATATTTATCACAATTTCGGCCGTTGTACGCTCCGGCCTTCTTCAGGTTGTTAGAATTTCGAACTGAATCCTTTATTTCGCTCAGTGGGATAGACTGTTCTAGTTCCGCGTGCCATGTTTGATGGATGTCAGTTATCAGTTATCTCCTGCTAATTTCCCTCTGAAAGTTCTCCACTGCCATAACCGGGTATTGAACTCACACTCCTGTTGGTCCTGTCACTGGATCTAACCAACGTCTTTGTCCACTGTACCGTGTGTCTTTGTCTGTTTTCATTAAATTAATCGCTCTGATTTAACATTGAGCTCTCCGGATTTCATCCACCCTGGGATTATCCATACGGATTATCAAGATTTTTGATACTTAAATACATTTTTTTTCCTTTTCCTTTTCCTTGTGCATTTTTTCTGCTCTCTCATCATCTCTTGTCATGTATACTTAAGGTTTATAAATGCAAACCAGACAAGTTTTCATATACTCATCGGCAGTGTAAATTAGGTCATTTATAAATTTGGATCGTATAATCATATATTGTGTCGAATGTCAGCAGAAATGTATCCAGATTTTTCCGGTGTCTGTATTTTTTAAATTTTTGGTCAACGAATCCGTATTGATTTATGCATCTGATATTAATTCATATTTATCCGTACCTCTCCCAATTAAACCGTTATTTAACTTCTCTCTTTAGAACCTCTCCATTTAATTTTTATTCCCCACCCTCATTTTAAGGCCTTTTCTGTTCTTTCTTTAGTTACACCTCTCTC
>CAHIKZ030004753.1:1242500-1275000 GCA_903632075.3 Acanthosepion pharaonis | reverse complement strand
TCCTTTTCATTCCATCTCTTTTATAACTGTGTTATTAGATGATATTCCACTAATGGTAAAAAAGATTTAAGTTCCGCCGCGCAATTTACTGTAGATGACCTATCAATTAAGGCACTCTCTAGGCATTTATGCCGTAATGAATCATTTTCTTCTTTGATCAACGCAACATTTTTATGTCAAAGTATTATTTGGAAAAATATCCCTTTTATTTTAATAGATACTTTTATTTAGATCTCTGTTGTGATATATATATATATATATATATATATATATATATATATATATATATATATATATATATATATATATATATATATATATTAATTGGGATCACATCTAGATACACGTTAAGTCTGATTACCCAATGAAAAACAACAGAAAAATTAAAAACAGCAGAATAATCACTTTTTTGTTTTCCCCGAGCGTATTTCATTCTGTGATAAAGCTTTAATAAAAGCGAAACAAGTTAGTTTTATAAACGTTTCCTATTTGTTCCTTATCCTCTCATTGGTGTATATATATATATATATATATATATATATATATATATATATATATATATATATATATATATATATATATATATATATATATGGGGCGTGTACGTGGATGCCTCTGTAGATTTAATAGGTTGGTTAATGAATACGAGGAATAAAAAGAAAAACATTTTAAAAATACTGGAAATTAGACTGATGATATATATATATATATATATATATATATATATATATATATATATATATATATATATATATATATATATATATATATATATATATATGAAATAATGTGATATATATATATATATGAAATAATGTGATTGTATTTTTTTTTTTCAAAACAGAGTTAAACATTAAATGATTAAACGGAGACTTAGGATTATACAGCGAGCACTCAAGTCAAGAACCACAACATCCGCAGTAGCAAAAAGATTAGTTTTCTTAATATTTTTTTCTTAAATTGCTTTCTCTCTCTCTCTCTCTCTCTCTCTCTCTCTCTCTCTCTCAATATATATATATATATATATATATATATATACCCAAACGCGCGGGGCATACATACATACACACACACACACACACACACACACATATATATATATATATATATGTATATATATATATACTTACATTGTCTCATAATATCTATTTTCGTTGACAATATATATATTAATCTTTTATTTTTCCCCCTTTTTTTCACTGCCCTTCTCCTTCTCCATTATTTTTATTGGGAACCTACACTCTTCTCTTTGTTCATTCGATGTATTTCTCTTTTATGCCCTGCCAATCTTTTTTTTTTCCACGATAAAATATTACCCCCCAACATTTCACTATTTTTATCGTATATATTTTCATGATATATTCTGCTTCTGTTCATATACTTTTCCTTATTCGGTTAACTTCATTTCTTTTCATATTTTTGTCAATTTTCTATAACATCTTTTTAATATTTGCTTCTTAATATCAGTTCCTGAATTTAAGATACTGACTTTGTTGTCCAAGATATCTATCTTTTTTCTTGATTCTTTTCATTGTCTTCTGATCTCTTTTCTTTTTTTACCACTTGCAAGTCGTTTAATGTGTTCTGTTTTACTTTGCATTCGAGTTTAGTTTTGGATTTTTAACGTTTTTTCTTTTTTTTTAGCGTCTCATATATCTGCCAACAATTACATTTATTTTTTCCTGTTTATGATTATTTTACAGCAAATCCCTTTTGCCTTTTGGTAATCTTTTTGGGTAGATAAGAACAGATGATAAGTTGGTTGTAGAAAATAATATCTTACTAATATGATACCATAAAAAAAATGTCCGTTGGTTTATTAAACCTGCTGTTCTTTTTCGCATTAGTAAAAATAACATGATTTATCTGTCTGTCTCTCGTTTTGTATTTGTCTGTCATTTTTTTTTTTACCTCAATATTTTTTGATTCAATATTTTTTATACGAGAAATATCTAATATATTCAAATGAAAATATTATAGATTTTGTAGTAAAAGAATTATTGGCGCAAAATATATTTTTCTTTTATTTTCCTGTCATATCATGTTCAGTGTAGTCGGATTTGCTTAGAGCTGCCTCATTACTTAATTACATGTGAAAGATGGCGTCTAATACATCATGGTAATCATCACTATTATTCCAAAGAAATACAGTCAACACACAACTACTTCTAATATGGGAAATACAATACACATTCATGCAGGCTAGTATATACCGGATATAACAGCAAAATTGTCTAAATCGTGTTAAAGCATAATTGGCCATCCCACAATATGTAATGTCTAAAAACACTAAACAAAATGAGTCTCTTTTTCCCAGATCTTTTGATAAGATATTTAACCATCTTGACACCATTTGTCGTAAGATTAACTAAAAAATCCTTTGAGCTATTCAGCTAGAAAGATAACAGGTTAAAATCGTTTTGTGTCAGACACACTGTCTTCCCAAATGAGCTATGGTAAGGGGAAAAAGATCATTCAGTAATGGCGCCAACATGCATACACTGGCTTCCATCTTAAAAGTTCATTCAAGAACCATAAAGAGAATGGTGGGTACGTTTAAAAAAGAGAGAATAATAGAGAGGAAACTAGATCAGGTGGTCACAACAAGAGGAGTAAACATCATTTCAACTTACAGCTAATTAGATCAATTAAAAAAGATCCAACTCAATTCATAAAACTTTTGGCACGTGAGAAAGGAGTTTCAAATATGACAGTTGAAAGACCAGCGAAAAAGAAATCATACGTGTGAGGCAGCTTTTTACTCCAGGACAGAAGGTTAGAGTAAGTTGGGATATATATATATATATATATATATATATATATATATATATATATATATATATATATATATATATATATAAAAAGACATTTTTATATGTTCTTTTTATAGATACAAATATTTATGTAAATGCTCTGCTTACCAAAAAAAGCAAAATCTGTATTATAACATTTACCGGCCTAAATGTTCGATACATTTTCATAGAAAATAGTCCTCCTCCGACTGGAATCGAACCTGCATTCTATACGGAACAGTCATATAGACTGACCTGCTTTTACCGATTGAGCCACAGAGGATCGTTTCGGTTAGCATGGTCGATTTTACTATTTTTAACAAATTTATGTTTAGTATAAGCAGAGCATTGACTTAAATATTTGTATCTATAAATAGAACATATAAACATAAAAAATGCCTTAAAATAATTGTCGGACTTTGTCCATTTCATAATGTGTGACGTCATTTATTTACATTTAGATACACATCAAGCGGATATGAATGTACGTGAAAGAATCATGGAAGATTGTAGTTTAAAAGCAGTAAAATCACGACAGGCTATATGACTGTTCCGTATAGGATACAGGTTCGATTGCTGTCGAAAAATGAATATTTTCTATAAAAATTTCTCGGACATTCAGGCCGGTAAATGTTGTTAATACTGTCTATTATAAGCAGAGCATTTACTTGTTAGTTGTTAATACTGTTTATTATAAACAGTGCATTTACTTAAATATTTGTATCTATAAAAAGAACGTATAAACGTAAAATGTCTTAAAATAATTGTCGGACTCTGTCCATTTCATAATACGTACACACTCACACACACGCACGCACGCACACACACACACACACACACACACACATATATATATATATATATATATATATATATATATATATATATATATATATATATATATTTGAGCATTATTTCAATCCTTCATGAGCTTAGTTATGATTAATTAATTATGAACATATCATTTTCTTTTATGATCGATTTAATCACGTTTCTTCTTTAAGCTAAGTAATTACAAATTCTTATTGCTCAAGATAAGGTTCAGTAGTGTTATAAAAACCTCGAAGTATTTCAGAAATATATCTTTAATCATTTTTTTAAGATAGAACAGTTGAAATCTTAATATAACAATTGAAAAATTTTGCTGTTACACGATTTGGACAATTTCGCTGTTACACCCGGTATGTACAAATGTGGCATTAAAAGTAATGCCTCATATTATATGATTATGTGTCTAAGAATCAAGGACAGGTGATGGGAATGAGAAGACTTTAGTGAGAAGAAAGGACCATAAAATAATATAAAACAGGAAAACAGAAGGTGGGAGAGAAGTTAAATCTTCTTGTCGATATTTTTTGTTGCTTTATTAGAAATAGTAAATGAGCAACAGACTAGAAAATTTGCGTCTGATATGAAAGCAAGTGGATGTGCAGGTGGTGTAATGTAGAGTCTCGGATAGAAAAATCGGCTGGCTGAGTTCGAATACATATTGATATGGTTGTATTCACTTTCTCACATGTTATGTTGCATTCATTTTCGCTATATTTTTCTTACATACAAAAACCGAATTTACACACTTTGACATTGTAAAAATCAGTTAGCTCTGCACCATAAGTAATACACGCTTAGGCGATCATGTATCTTTTGATACATGACTGACTAGGCGTTTTTCCCCATAGTAGTTAGCCATTTCCTTCTGTTGTAGACCAGTTGCCATCTAAGACTACAGACCACATTCTGTCCTGCTATTTACCCATAGGCGATGAAGAAGAGGATTAAACATCAGTGAATGTAATGGATGCTACTGAAATTCGAAATTGATTCTCCGATTCTTCAACCAGAGCCGCTATACATTACTCCACCGTGCCTTCTTTTAAAAATACAATAATGATAATAGGCAAAAAACATTTCTTATCCAGCCAATAATAATTGGCGAAAATCAGGCTTATTTTGCCTCGTCCGTAATAAACAATGTCTACCTCGCTCTTAAAGAAAGGAGCACAAAGTGTTAACCCAGTTGGACGAATAGTGAAATGTAAAAAAAAAAGTAAATACATAATATAAATACATAATTTAAAAATATTTAGTGAAATAATTTGAAGGGATTATTTCCAAATCCTGTTGAGAAGTAAACACAATGAAACGCTGAAATGAATACTGTAAGAATTGCAGATGTCCAGATTCTTGAGGGAGGACAACTCAGTCACGAAAATCCATACTTACGAAAATGGGAATATTTCTGCGCTAAAAAAAAATATATTTTAAAAATATTTTGTGTAAACGACTTTCATTAAACTTTTCAATTTTTCATTTGTAATTATAGTTTGCACTTAATAGCCATATCACGAAACTGGATTGAAGTAACGCAACATTTTAAACGATTTAAATTATTATAATTCAAATTTTAAAAAAAAGAAAATAATAATATCCCTAGTAAATCTTATTTATAAAGGCAGTTAAAAGCTTTCATATTTAAACAATCTCATAGTTTTATGCAATTTTTGATTTTGCGAATCAGAGCAGATTTCAGTAACTGGATAGTGTTTCACAAAAAAATAAAATAAAATAAGTGAATGTAAATTCTTCAATGAGTCATGATTTTAAGTAAAAAATCAAATTTTAAGGCTGAAATTTAATCTCTCAAAATTTCATGAAATTATGTAGGTGTGAATGTAACATATGTAAAAATATTTTTTTTACGGATATTTTCTAAAACAAAAAATTTCAAAAATAATTTTATTCATTTGTGAATGACTCCTGAATGTTTCATTAAAATTCGACAGTTATTTGATATTTGCAAGAATTTTCAAGTCAATGGATTTTTCACCTTAAAAAGGCACCAAATGACTAATCGTAAATATTTCGTCGACCGCTGATGTAAAGAAAAATAAGATTTAAAAAAAAATCGAACGAAGTATTAAGATATTTCCTCTTAATAATGGCATAAACATTTTGACGATAAAACTTTATTTTTGTTAAGGATTTATGAAAACAATTATTTTTAAGCGGTATCACCCCATGTAAGTCAGTAAAGCCATTGAAACACAACGGTGTCGGAAAATTAGAAGAGAAACATTAATAATGAGCGACAAAAGGAAGTGTAATCTAGAGGACAGTAGATATCGATTGACCTTGTATTTAAATTTTTGCAGATGAAGCTTGGCTGAAAAGCATCGAGCCGGAAGTGAGTTCCACTGAATTGTGCAGGGGGAAAGTGACTGAAGCTGATTACTCAGTAAAATAAGTAACTGCTATCACTTTCTCCAGTATTGATAAGGGCTTTCTTTTTAATATTTTGTTTGAAGTAGTGTGTCTTGATTATGTTATGAGTTGTTCATCAAGTGGCATCAAGTATCCTTTTCAAGTTAACATTAAAAATTGCTGCAAAACATTATAGACTTATGTAACGACCTATTATAACATGTCTCTAATTTGTATTTAGACACATTGCATTTATTTCGAACATTTTTAGTCGAAATTTTCTCCTATACTGCATATGAAACATTATTTCACATAATTAGATTAGAATGGACATTTTATTTTATATAAATACTTACCCTGAATAAGTGAGATGTAGTAATGTGACGGGCATATAATAGATTCAGAGATGTATTATAGATTCTGTGGCAGGGGTGGGAGGCACGAGATTCTTGTACCGGCCTTGGACATAGATCCTATCTCAACTCTTGTTCAGTGAGATTTTTGAGCTCAATCTTAAGGTACCTCTATCGCAGCGTAAAATTTCAATTAAAAGTTGACTTTCTTCTAGAGAGATTGCCAAACGCGGCTAGAGAGCCGGATGAAAGAAGAGATTGATTCATAATTATCACAGGGGTTAAATCAGTGTAACGAATTATATATATATATATATATATATATATATATATATATATATAAACATGAAACAGATTTTAACCGCTAGATGTCCACTATCATGTTTATATATGCTCTATACAAGTATTGGATAATTTAAGATAAAATAGTGCATACTTTAAAACTATAATGTTATCATCTCTCTCTCTCTCTCTCTCTCTCTCTCTCTCTCTATATATATATATATATATATATATATATATATATATATATATATATATATATATATAAATATCGATAAACGTGCAATCAATTTACAAATTCATGAATTATTCATACAAAAACAAATACAAAGGTTAATGATTTAATTGGCGAGAAATCCATCGTCGCAAACAATTCAAATAATATACAAAAAAAAAGAATGTTTTGTTATGAATTAAAAGATCCTTGTTTCTATAAATTTCTGCTGCATTAGTTCTTATTTTGACTACAAGCTTTCGTCTGTTCCTACAGACATCTTCAGGTATGGAATAGATGTTGTTCTTGTTTTTTCTCTCAGTAATAAGAGGACAACGAAAATATATGTATTGTTGTATCCGAAAAATGCTATTGGAAATGAGTTATTGTTTTTGGAGCGTGCAGTAGCAACGCTGAGTTTGATTTTAAACTGCTTATTACTGAGAGAAAAAACAAGAACAACAAGTATATTTATATTACGATTTTTTAATAAATTTTATTTTTAAATATTTTTTAAGAAAATTTTTTTTTTTATCTTTACGGCAAAATAGTTACTTCATTTCTCTAATTTAGTAAACTTTATTTATTTATTTAATTACAATTTTAAAGAAGTTTAGGTTAGAATTAATTTTAATTAACTACAATTTTAATTACAACTTTAAAATATTTTCATTGTTAGTTTTTTTAGACTATATTTCATTTAATATAAGTAAAATATATCCAAGTTCTTTACCGTCAGTAAAATCATTTTTCTATATCAAGTATATTTATATTACGATTTTTTAATAAATTTTGTATTTAAATATTTATTTAAGTAAATTTTTTTTTTATTTTATTTTATTTTTATTTTTAACTTTACGGCAAAATAGATACTTCATTTCTCTAATTTAGTAAACTTTATTTATTTATTTAATTACAATTTAAAAGAAGTTTAGGTTAGAATTCATTTTAATTAACTACAATTTTAATTACAACTTTAAAATTTTTTCATTATTAGTTTGTTTTTTTTTAGAATATATTTCATTTAATATAAGTAAAATGTATCCGAGTTTTTTACCGTCAGTAAAATTATTTTTCGATATCAAGTATATTTATATTACGATTTTTAAAAAAATTTATATTTAAATATTTTTTAAGTAAAAATTTTTTTTTTATCTTTACGGCAAAATAGCTACTTCATTTCTCCATTTTAGTAAACTTTATTTATTTATTTAATTACAATTTAAAAGAAGTTTAGGTTAGAATTCATTTTAATTAACTACAATTTTAATTACAACTTTAAAATATATTTATTATTAGTTTTTCTACATCAAGTATATTAATATTACTATTTTTTTTTTTTAAATTTTATATTTATAAATATTTTTTAAGTATTTTTTAAGTAAAAAAAAAAATTTTCCATAGTACTTAGTTTACTTTCACTAGGAAAATGCTTGACAATTAATATTTCATGTTAAATATAAGTATGTATATTACCTGATCCTATTTTATAAAATTATTTTTATTTTTAAATATTATTTAAGGAAAATTTTTGACAATGACGGCATACAATAGCTATTTCATTTCTCTGATTCAGTAAATTTTTATTTTTTATAAACTTAGCAATATATAGTTTCTCATGTATGCACAAAGGACATGGGTCATTTAATGACCTACATATTCTAGCTTTTCTTATTAACTTCCATTTTACTGTAGGTGTTTTACTTGATTCTTTTAGGTGCCAGAAATATTTTGATAGGGATGTCTGATTTTTATATTTATTTATTCTAAATGAAGTTTGATGTTGGTTGAATCTTCTTTTGAACTCCTGGCTAGTGCAACCTATATATATTTTTATGTTTTCAGGACTTTCAATCGAAGAGATATTGCATTGGTATACTACTGATTCAGTGCAACATTTATTTTGAAGAGGGCAATTATGAGGGTTTCTACAATTACATAATTTTTGTTTATTTTCATCGGTTTTTATTTTTACATTGTCTAAATTTTTTGGGTTATGGTATAAGTGTTTATTTAAGATATTAGCATTATGGTCCTTAATAATTTTTTCTAAGTTTTCCGTGCAGCTGTAACTCAATTTTAGTGTGTTTTTATTGAAAATAGTACTTAGTTTACTTTCACTAGGAAAATGCTTGACTAATAATGCAAGGAATTTTTGTCCTAATTTGTACTTTACCATTTGGTTGTATGGGGGCGTATACCAAATTATTTTTCTACATCTGTTTTTCTTATGCTTTTCATTTTTTATATTTTTTATATAAGTTAGTTTTGGGTTTTTGTAGCCACTCACTTTTAGAGCCTTATTATAGGAATTAATATGCTCATCGAAAATCTTGTCATTTGCTGAATTTGTAGCCGTTAACAATATAATTTTTAAAAAAATCTAGACGACAGGCTTTAACGGAAGTTAGATTTCATTGAAAAATACATCCCTTCCCACGACCCAAACTTAGCAATAACTGATAAATTAAATTATAGACATATTCAAAACCCAGCCACCCCTGTCTAGAAAAATAGATTTATCTCTAACCTTGGAAACATGAATTTTGTTTTAGCTGTGTATTTAAAACCCAGTAATTTTAAAAAGTTACTACAAAATTCGCTTGAGGATGAAATGGAACTAATGTCTTTAATTTAATCCCAAAAATTAAATTCGTGGCTTTTAGCTTCCATTTTTGAAACATGGTTAGAACTGTGTAGCGAAAAAAACATATTTTAAATCAATTAATTTATAATATTAATGCTCTGTAAATTTACATTGAGCACTATTTTTGTAAAAATAAAAATATCTATAAGAACACCGGATTATATATCTTGCTGTTCTTTCTTTATATATATATATATATATATATATATATATATATATATATATATATATATATATATATATATATATAGTGTCGACGGTGAGTGTCCCAGTAGTAAAATGTATGAATTGAAAAACCTGGACGCGTGAAGAATGAACAGAGCGTACGAGTTAATGGAGAAAAATTGCGCTATTTTTTTCATAAACTTACTTTTACATAAACCACTGATTTATTGAGACATTTAGATACGGGCGAATCTAAAAATATATTTAGCCAAGTCTTTCAGAGTTCGACCATAAGCCTTCTTATTTGGGTGAAATCGGTCATCTCGAAGACTTTTCAGCATCGCTTGTAAATCGGTGTAGAAAATTTAGAAGGATATACACCTTAAAATTCTTACACATTTCAATAATAGTTTTTTGAAACTTTGCCAGGCTTTGAACGTTTCTATAAGCCAATGCTTCACTTTGATGACCACGTTAGGTAGATACGTTTCTATCGCAGAATCACTTGGAAGAGAATTCAAAAGACAGCAAAGAATCTAGCAGAGCCATTCTTTTCTCTTTCTCCTCGGAACTCAAAGATCTTTCTGAATATTTAGAAGTCTAGCTTCTCGGGTAAGTGAAACATAAAAGGGCTATCGGATTTCCTGGCCGCTTGCACTTTTCTAAACGTGATACTATTGTCATAAAGCCTGCGGTCAAATGCACCACTTCTCAATTCTCGTTCGAAATGAGATTCAGAATCTTTAATTCAGCAAGATTTGCATGATGCCTATAATAAAAACGCCTTTATTTATAGATAACTATATCCACAGAGAATTACGGCAAATAGACTACATTAAATGCGAAAAGGATTTATATCAGCTGATCTTTTTTTCAACCAATGGGAGGAATTTCTATTCAAACCGTTCTTTTTAGACAAAATCATCAATATATCTATATATTTATATCTATACTTCTAACAACGCCGCCTAAACTCTGAAATTTGCTTTGCTATTTATATATTTATTTTTCTAATCAGGTTCGTCTGTCGTCTGGTTTACCCTCCTTCACGGTCTATTGAGTAGGATCAGAGTTTCCTCATTAGGAAAGGGTTTCTGGTTCCTTTTAAAGCCTAATTCAACTCTATAGATCTAGCACCGCCGCCTAAACGCTGACATTTTTTTGTACTATTTATTTTTTCAATAAGTTCTCCTGTGGTCCGTTTCACACTCCTCCTCGTTCTTTTGAACAGAATTAAAGTTTCAACCTTTCTTTCCTCTTTAGGATTGGGTTTCTAATTCCTTCAGGAAATCTGCTTCAGTCTATACTTCTAACGTTTCCGCTTAAGCGCTGAAATGTTACTTATTATATATTTATTTTTCTTAACAGGATTGGATAGTTTCGCCTCTCGTCCGGTTCAAACTTATCCTGGTCTTTGAACAGAATTATAGTTTTATTACTAGTTCCATGTTCAGGATTTGGTTTGACGTTCTTTTTAATGTTCTTTTTAGTCATTCTCTTTCACAAGTCACTTGTGTCCTCTTGGCATTATTACACACACTCACACATTTATGTGAGGGTGTACCATAGTTATGGGTTAATGTACTTAGTATCAGGGACAGATAGTATGTAAATATAAAGTAGATATTGAGATCAACACTCAGCACCATGAAACAGACTATTGCTATCTGCTGGGTGTTGACCTCACTAACTTATATATATATATATATATATATATATATATATATGTGTGTGTGTGTGTGTGTGTGTGTGTGTGTGTGTGTGTGTGCGTGTGTGTATGTGTGTGTATATATATATATATATATATATATATATATATATATATATATATATATATATATATATAAAGTGGCCAGTGAGGTCTGACGGAGATGGGTTTTTTGCTAACAATACGATTTCCACAGGAATATACTCTATCTACAAAAACATCTGTCGGTGTTTAATTCGATTTCTTTGTTTATTCCTCAGTTGTTGATGAAAGACACGGGCGTGTCCGAAAATTCCGAAATTAAAACCTTTCTGTCACTTTTTCATTTTTGTCATATGGTTAATAACATTTAATAAATGGTCATCGTGCTGATTATATTGGTACCCTATCGTTTCTCCTTGTTTTATTAACTAATCTATCTATCTATCTATCTATCTATCTATCTATATATATATATATATATATATATATATATATATATATATATATAGGTGTGTGTGTGTGTTCTTAGAAGAGGTATTATGATTACTTACATTATTTACATTATTCGGACTGTTATCCCCATCTTCACGGCCATATTCACAACATTTCGGCCGTTCTACGTTCCGACCTTCTTCAGGTGATTGGAATTTCGAACCGAATACTTTATTTTGTCCACTGGGTTAGATTCTTTCTTCCGGATGTCTCAGTTATTTCTTATTAACTGTGATTATGGCAATGAAGATGAGGATGACAGTCCGAATAATGTGTGTGTGTGAATGTATGTATGTGTGTGTAAGTGAGTTTATGTATTGAGAGAAAGAAAGTGGGTGTTTTGGATAGAGAAAATATAGTATTTAAACAGTGGCTTTTTCCCTCCTCACTACAACGTTAGAGCAATTTTCTCTGGCATTCTAAAACAGTAATTATCCATCACTGAGGAGAAAATAAATTATAGACATGAAATATAGAAACGGTGTATATATTTTCCGGAGTACATTATTTATTCAGGAGCAGATACCGATTGACATTGTATTTAAATTTTTGAAGATTAAAGTTGACTGGAAAGCATTAAGTTGGAAGATAGTTCCACAAGCGAGTAGTGCGAGAAAAGAATCTGTTATCATAGAAATTACTGTTACAGTTAACCATCTCAACTGTACATTGGTGAAAGATCGTTGTCCGTCTAGTTTCTATCTTTTTATGTGCCATGCGGGATACACACTTAGGCGATCATGTATCTTTCGATAGATGACTGACGAGGCAGATTTTTTCCTGCAGTAGGTTGCCGTTTCTTTCTGCGGTAGACCAGTTGCCATTAAAAGCTATAGAATCCGATCTGTCCTACTATTTGCCCATAGCTGGGGGAGAAGAAGAGGATTCATACTTTTCCCAAAGGTATTAGAACGTAAGTGAATGTAATGGATTCGACTGGAATTCGAACTCGGCTCACCGATTCCTCAATCCGAGCCGCTATTCATTAACTCAGCGCTTAAATTCATAAAGTCTAGCTACCATAACGAAAAGCTTATCCAAAAAATTACCATGAAAGTATTTATAGAAAGGCGCATGAATGCAGTCTTATGGCGGTGGAAAGTGACTGAAGCCGAGATCCCAAGTTAGGACCAATAATATTGCTGACCCTTCTTTGGATTTTATCAAGGATCTCTAAATATATAGGAAGAACCTGGGACTATATGTAGCAACAATATTCTATGCATAGATATACTTATAGATGTGTAAGATAGATTCTGGAGAGAAAAATTTTCTAGTACGACACAGTGAAACAACTTCCTTAGCAGCTGACTTAGCAATTAAGCCAATATAGTGTTTCCGCTTCATGACAGCCGAGAATGTTAGCCCGAGAAGGTGCAAGGAGTTACTCTCCGGGAGGTTAGCATTAGCCATGCTAATGTATTACAGAAACAGGTTTATCTGATGTTTAATAGGGAGCAGTTTTTCCGCTGCATTACAATTAACAAGTCATTCTTTGTCCCAGTTAACAACAGAGTGAAGGTCGTTTATGACATCATCTACTAATTTGTTCTTATAGAACCGATCAGACTAAATATCGAGAGGGACGAAAATGGAGAGCTGATATAATCGGGAATGTCACTAATGAAAATTAAACACAAAGTAGGACTGAGGATAAAGCTCTGGTGACACGTACGTTAGTACAGCACGATCTAAATGATTGATCGTTAAAGATAACTTTCATTTTACGATTTGGCATGGAAGACTAGATCAGGTCAGAACTCTGTCCGTAGACACGTTAACTTTCCAACTTGTGAAGTAGAACTGACTGCCAGACCCTGTTGAACGCTTTCGAGATATCCAAAGCAAGAGAGCGAACTTCACCAATCTTATATCAAGCTTGATAGACTCTTTCCGCGATGACCTTCAATAAATCAGCAGTTGACCTAAAAAAAGCGAAAGTCCTATTGTTTGCTTTAAGAAAAGTCCTGTGACGTGAGATGCTTAACCAATTCAGCATTGAATAGGGCCGTCTGTAGTTTACTAAAAGGAGGTAGACGGAACAAGAAATGCGCAGATATCCATCAGCAAGTGAAAAGAGTGGTATTTATTATTAAGGTTATTGATAACAAGAACCGCTTCAGGAGCACATATCATAACGACTGTTACAGGGATACCATCCGGTCCCCACATTTTGTTGGGGGTCCAGTTTAGAGATTATAGAAGAAACCATAGAAATAGTTATATGCGTATCACCCAACAGAGATTCAGTTCTTAGGGGAAAGTTAGACAACGATACTTCACAATAGACTAGAGTAGAGTTTAAAAAGAATTTAATGGTGAAACATTCAGCCTTACAAGCAAATAATGTTAACACCTTAAATTGAAAGAAAGGATGAGGACCAGAAAACTTATTCTTGTTTAATACGCTATTACAGAGCTGACAGTAATCACGAGTAGGAAAGATGTTAGATGCAATACGGTACCTCGTTCTCTCAGCAAACAAAGACTTAGCTTCTTTCTAGGACACAATTACATTTATTAAGCGCAACAGCAAATAGGCGTCTGTTGTAGTCGGAATTTTCGCGCAGTTATGGCTGGATATAGTGGTCCCTGTGGGCAATACCGACAGAATATGCTGGTGTGAATCACGGAGGAGACTGGTATTTCACTTGGCATTTCCGAAAAGGAAAGAATATATGCCGGCTTTGACCCAAGAAGTAACCCCGATACTTCACTTTGCAATATGATGGTTAAAATATCAATATAAGTGACACGAAGGAGTGAATACCTGTCAGAATGCTGGTAACAAAATAATTAATCGGAAATTCCTGTCTCATAGATAAATTAGCCGAAATATCTATAGATAGTTCAGAGTGATTCGAGCTGAGAACTGGACAGTTTTACGAAGATCGACAAGAGCTAGGGTAGGTAGTAAGGAACAAAACAAGGAAAACAAATCATGTTTCTCATATTTGTTATGCTAACGAGTAAGGAAATTCACGAATTTAGTAATGGGTAGAAAAATGGCAAAATTGAAAATCTGAATACTGGCAACTTCAGTAACATTAGAATTTTTAAGCCATGTTTCATGAGACGCATTAAAATCACCGAACACAAAGATGTTTGCAGAGGAATGAGGAGAGAATGCTGTTTCTATACTGTCAGAAATAATGTATAATATTCTACAGTCCTGAGATGAGGGGGGATAAAGAAAAAATGGGTTAGCTAACAAAGTATTATAATGAGAGTCGAAAGCACATGAAGGAGTTGGCGGGTGGGGGCGAGTGATAGTTTCCTTGCAATTGTATTATCCTGGATGTAAGCACGAATGTCATGCATGTAAATGCTGAAATCTTTTCAGCAAAGGGAAACAGGGAATTCATTTTTAGCAATGGAAGAATTTAAATTGATTTCATAGAGTACACAGATATCCGGCGATTGTTCCAAGAGAGAATATTCTACACTGCAGAAGGTGGAACGAAGGAATTTGAGGAGACTTTCTGGGGGTATGTAGGTATTTTTTTTGTTTTGTTTTCTGTTTTTCTTGTATTTTTTTTCATTGTGTTTTTCATGAGGACAACTGTTTTGAGAGGAAAAAAAAGGCAATTCATTGGTAGCAGTGGAAGAATTTAAATTGGTTTCACAGAGAACACAGATATCCGGCGATAATTATCACGATGTGTCGTCACTAGAAATTCACACTGGATCATAAGATATGAGACAGCAGTATAATGTTTCCTCGGGGTTTACTACCGGAAATACATGCACTGCTACCTACCTATGCGCTACCAAAATGTTCTGCCTCTTTACTATCAGTTGGATGCAAGAGCCAGCCAACTGCCAACCCTGTATCCTCATAATGAAATGTACCTGCCACGGGATAGTCCGATCACCAAAAATTAAGTCAAATCATTATGACCATTGAAGAATGAACGGGTATACCATATTCTAAACAGTGAGCAAGAGATAATACTCTGCTTCTGTTCAAGAAACATGGACGGAGTCAAATCCGGGCAGTAGCTGAGCCTATCTAATCCTATTAAACTGATCACAGCAGAGGAAGCGGGGCGATTTTTTTGAGACGCCAAATCTAGGAGGGTTTCTGAAAAAAGCTGTAGACCCTTTCCAGGAAAGGTTTGGGTATTACTGGATGAGTAATATCACCCTAGGGGAGTAGAGAATAAACATCGGAGCGGGGTCGATGTCTTTTAAGACCACACCCTATATATATATATATATATATATATATATATATATATATATATATATATATAATAATGGACACTCACGTCGGTTTCGACGTATGAGGATCTGACAGCTTACTTGATTCAGTTATGAAATTTTGTGCGATAATCTTCAGTGGCATTTAAGTCCCGTTAGTGATTTACAAAGGATGCCACATATGGAGCAAGTGTGAGGATTGTGAGATGAGATCACTGTTAAATTAGCTGATCTTTTAGATCTTGCTCTCTCTTCTTGTAGATGATTCAGATTGAAAATTGCTGAGTCCACTGAAACAAGTGTATATATATATATATATATATATATATATATATATATATATATATATATAGCAAATTAAATCTACCTAGGTTTTCACCTACGCGGATCGTCAGGGCAGACTTGATAAAAAAGGGCAATCAGAACAGGAAATCTCAAAACATAAACATGTGGCCCCCCAAAAAAAAAAAAAACAGTAACACAACAAAGGGGTAGAGGACTTATTTATTGAAAACATAAAAAACGATGAGAAACCAACTATGGTAACCAGCGTACATTTATATATATATATATATATATATATATATATATATATATACGCATATGTGTGTATGTGCGCGCGAGCGTGTTTGAATTAACTAAGAAAACATTGAGCATTGTCAAGAATTTCGAAATCTATAGCAGAAGACCAAGTCCATAAGTGGAAGCAATATTCTAAGCATGGATGAATGGTAGGCAAGATAGATTTTGATGAGAAAATTGTTTAGTGCGACATACGGAACAAACAAGCAGCAGACCTAGCAATTAATTCAATATAATCTTTCCACTTCATGTCAGCGGAAGCCGTGAGACAGAGAAGGCGCAATAAGTCCCTCTCATGGAGACTATCATTAGCCATGCTGATAAAAGTCAGAAAGTATACACTGAGACGATTAAAAGAGAACAGTTTTGTTTTGGATGTGTTAAAATTAATAGGCCCTTACTTTACCAACTTAACATATAGATCGTTTTGGAGATCAACTACCAATTCTTCCTTATCGAACCGATCATTTATTATTAAGACAGGAGTAAATAGTTGTGTCATTAGCGTAGAAAACTTCTGAATAAAACCATTATTCCAAATTCTGTGAAATGCCTTCGAGCTATACAAAACACAGTGCTAGGTTCGCCATTCTTATCTAAGTCTTCTTATAATCTTTTCAGGAATAGGAGATAATACACTTGCAGCAGTCCTAGAGAAGCGAAAGCCATATTGCTTATCTGAAAGAAGATAATGCGATTTGAGATGCTTAAACAATTCAGATTTTATTAGGACCAGCATTACTTCGTCACAACGAGGTAAAAGTCTAATAAGCCCATAGAAGGATAACAATGTTCGTCTGAGTTATTAAACACCGGAGGAGTTCCAACAAATATGAAAGCAAGACGCCGCAAGGCATTTATTGTAAAGTTTAGAGAGAACTGGGGCCACTTCAGAAGCACATTTCTAAAGGGCAGAGATATCATCAAGTATACTTGATTTAAAGGAATCCACTTTAGAGATGATAACAGAATTGATAAAATGAGTTATAAGCATATCACCCAAGAGAGACTCAGTTCTAAGTGGAAAGTCAGACAAAAATACTCCAGATGAATCAATAGTAGAATTTGAAGAGAGTTTACGAGTTAAGGATTATGCTTTATCAGTAGATGTTAACAAGTTTAAGTGAGTGAAGAGAGTAGGGATCAAGGATTGAACACTTGATTTATAAAGATGCCAATAATCACGAGTGCCAAACTTGCTACCGGCTAAACAGTCGGTCATTCTATCAGCAAATAAAGTTTTAGTCATTTGAGGACACGTTTACAGTTGTTTCTAGCAGAAATAAATAGGCGATGGTTTGGATTGGAGATATCAATCTGCATCACCTAAGACAAGCAATTAATGTGCTCTATAACAGCTGAACTGGCCAGTATGAACCAGTGAATTTGATGAAATACAGTATGATGAAATACATATACATATATATATATATATATATATATATATATATATATATATATATATATATATATATATACAATAGGGCACGTATCTTATTTGAATATGTCAGAAAAATAACTTACACCAATGTTCAGTGTCTATGAAAGAAAAATCGAAAAATATAAGCAGTGAACGGCTTGATATGCCCTGAAGAGTGTATGGACACACACACACACACACACACACACACACACACACACACACACATATATATATATATATATATATATATATATATATATATATATATATATATATATATTTTTAAACTGGACTTTGAAGTCAACACTCAAAGGCGACAGACTGTTTCATGCTAAATGCAATCGTTGGTCTGACGATTGCGTTTTACACGAAACAGTCTGTCGCCATTGAGTGTTGACTTCAATGTCCACTTTTACATTTTATATTTACATGCGCTATATCTATCTATTTCTGTCTGTCTGTCTGTCTCTCTCTCTCTCTCTCTCTCTATATATATATATATATATATATATATATATTGCACTGTTTTGTAATCCTTATATCCTACTCGCAACCGACGTCAAAACCATTTTTATGCAAGACAAATATGGCAAACACCCCAAAATGAATACAATCGGAGAACTTGCATAAAAGAACGTTACGACAAAGCCACAAAGAGTGGAAACGGGATGTATCATTTAAAACGTCAACCACTGATGTCAATTAAATGGGTTCAGCCCCGGAGGCAGTCAAGATCCATGCCAAATGCTTTTATCGAAAAGAGAAATTCATAATTTAACGATATAAGTAACTTCGTACGCTCAGCAGCTTCCAAGGTCAAGACAACCTCGGGTTCAAATAGAAGAGAATGGTGAAGTTATCGAGTAACATATAACGGAAGACAATAAACAGCAAAAGAGGAAATATGCGAAAAACCTATTAATGGAACAGGAGGCATTTATAAACAGAAAATGTAGAAATGGGGATGATTTGTATAGCTTCCTCACTGTTACTGCCATTTTTTTTTTCCTTTTCTAATCGTGCCATTATATACATTACCCTAAACATGAATTAAGCTCTTTTTCCTTTAGTACTCTCGTTGAGGATATCTGTAGTTTTTTTTTTCATATATATTAATATATATTAATATATCCAGTATAAGAAGGAAATATCATAGAAGAAAATGGTGGTTTCTGTTCGCCTTTCTCCTTGAGAACTTCGTACAACATTTCTACATGCGCATGAAGTGCAATCATGACAAATAAACGAAATTCATAATCGAAAATAAAGGGGGAAGATCCCAAATTTATTTAGCTTTTGTCCCTACTTAGTTTCCAACACACACACATTTATATGGATCTACAGGAGGTGCAATTGTTAGCGGCTTGGAACGAATTCCGATCCTGTTCTTTACATTTCATTCACACAATTACCCGTCCTGGGTATGATGATAAACTACATCCGCGTCCTGGGTAAGACGATAAACTACGTCCAGCAGCAAGGCTTCTGATCAGGAGTTTTTGAGGAGCGTGGAACCACTTCTTAATTGCTGTTGTTCCCAGGTTCACCCTTCCCCGGGGTGGTAGCTCCTGTTAGGGTTCCAGCTATGGGCAAATAGTTAAACCCGAAACTGGGATAAAAACACTATGAAAGTATAAAAAATAGGTTTTATTTTCAGAAATACTTTGTAAAAAATGTATTATCAGATATAAAATTTTTGTAGAAGAAAAACTATTACCAGCCCCCCCCCAAATAATATTACCAAACAAAAATATAATATTACCAACAATATGTTTTTGAAAAAGAATCACTAGCAATACATTTTTGAAAAAAAATACCTAGTGCGAAGAAAATATTACCAACTGAGTAATTTTTAAAAAAAAATCTTTTTTACGAAAATGAAACCATCCAAGATTGTAATTTTCCTAAAAGATTAGATTGGATTGTACTAAAAAATATGAGTAATTGAGAAATTGTTCAAATATATATGTATAAATACACACCTTTTTTTTTACCAAAGTATCGCTATGAATTTTTTTACAAATTTTGTTAGCATTAAATGACCCACTGAGGTTGTTATGCCATTAAACAAAAAAAAAAAACAAAAAAAAAACAACCAACCAACCAACACAATTACATTAAAAAAACAAAAAGATGAATCCCTCCATATCTTTAGTCATTTGCTATAGGACATCCAGAAGCGTTGTGTTCTTTAGCATTGGTTTGCAGTCATTCTAGTAATCAGCGTCTGAAGTTAGAACCAAAAGGGACCTGCTGGAAGATTCCGTGGTGTCCTCTGAACTATTTCTCTATTATAAGTTCTTCTGAGAATTGTGGCTTCAATATGCCCTGTGAGTATCAAATTTTCCAAGCACGCTTTCTTCATTATGTGCTCTAGAAATTTCATCTCTCTTTCAGATGTTAATTGCAAGTGTCTTTTTTGTTTCCATTTCGTCTAAAACTTTGTCATTTCTCTCATGTTCAATCCATGGTATTCTCGAAATCCTTCTTAAGAAACATTTTTCTGTTGCCTCAAATCTCTCCTTCACCTGGGAGGAGATTGTTCTGCATTCACTGCCAGATAGAAAGACCGATGTTACATAAGAGTTAATTACTCTTTTCTTTCTTTCTAACTAGATTTTGCTGCTTCTTGATAATTTGCTTAGCTTTTGTAAGCTTTTCAAAAAACGAGTACTCTAAGACCTACTTCATGTTATGACATATAAAACAAACAGAAATGCCTTATAACGATTTTATGCTTTTCGCATTATTAGAGGTCAATTGAATAACGATTATTAGAAAAGCCGTTCAAGAGTGACAGATCAGCATTAAGAAGTTTTAGCCTGAAGTATTGTTATATATATATATATATATATATATATATATATATATATATATATATATATATATATCGATTCCTTAATATAAATATGAACATCCGGAAACACGCGCATGCGCACTCACGCACACACGTACACACGCAAACGGACCACAACAACAGCAATCTAAAAGAAAATAAACTTTTAATACTGATTTTCTTCTTCTCTTCTTCTTCTTCGTCTTCTTCTTCTTCGTCTTCTTCTTCTTCGTCTTCTTCTTCTTCGTCTTCTATTTTCAGTATTTTCGCTGAGGCTATCAAAATATTTTTTTCCCTAAACATTAATATATCCGGCATAAGAAAGGACTTTTATAGAAGAAAATAGTGGCTTCTATGCAACTATCACCCTGTTTGGAAATTTTGCATAACATCTCTAAAATGAAATAAGACCAAATAAACTGATTTCCTGTGCGGAAAGTATTATCTTAACACGGAAGATCCTCGGGTTACGTCGGACTCGACCTACGCCATTTCGTGGTTACAGTAACATCTTCCATAATATAATACGTCATCACGCGGTGCTATATGAGGAAAACTGAGTTGTTTCTTCACCGGCCGTACGCCGTATTGGATTGTGTTACATGCGCCCACTTTTATGCCGTTTTTTTCGGGCGGGGAATTTTTGCCCTACATTACGGCTCCTGTAATCTGTAATTGGAAAGGATAATCCAAGCGTTTCTCTTTAATAAGAAATATTAAAAAGATAGATCTATATAGAGCACAATTTATAGAATACTGAGCAATGTGATATACATCAAGGAACTGCTTAACAATTCTTGAAAAGAGTTATAAATTATGATTTATTTCGTCAAGCAAGTCTCACCAGACCGAAAATGTAAATCGTCTAAATTTACAAATTAGTCAAATAATTAAAATAAAAAAAGGAAAAAAAAAGAAAGATTAACAACCGGAAAAGGGTAACAGGTAGTGGAGAGTTTGACCCAGAAAATCTATTTCCAGGGTGTATATATATATATATATATATATATATATATATATATATATACACACTTATAGGCATATATATATATATATATATATATATATATATATATATATATATACAATAAAAATAATGGAAAATAAATTGACTGATACAAAATAAAAGAAATAAAAAGACTGGATATTATAATATATATATGGTGGACTCTCCCGTCGTATTCGACGTATGAGGTTCAGTAACTCAGTCTCTAGGAACCGACAACCAGACATCAGCACATATGATTTGATTATAATGGCAGGTGTTTTGTGCAGAACCAACCTATTGTGAGACCGGAAACTACCTACACAACAGACTCTTCCAGGCCTATATTAAGTAGGCGACATAGCACTCTAGGGAGTGACAGACAGAGTGACACAGAGAGACAGTGAGAGCCGCGTACGCGTATTGGACACTAACATATAGTAAGCTCCACTTACACTATCACTGTAACCTGTTGTTAATATATCTTTCTTACTTCAAATCCGTGTTCCGTGTTTTACTTCTGTGGTCCCAACTTTGACCCCACATCACAACCACACTTTTTGAAACGCTGAATACAGAGACCTGGTGCACTACGTGCTGCAAGGTCCCCAAACATCCTTCCGCAGGTTTTGAACGCCCAGTTGCCATCCAATGCTAGAAGAACCCAGTCTGACCTGCTAATTACCTGTGTATATATATATATATATATATATATATATATATATATATATATATATATATATATATATATATATATGGGGAGAGGGCAGGAGAAGATAGATAGATAGATAGATAGATAGATAGATAGATAGAAATTGTTCTCTATATATCTGCATTTATAATAATGTCTTTCATGAGTGCTCTTTTTGAATCTTATCTCTGTTGAACACTCGCCTCACCTTTGTGTCATCTTTAGCATGATTGTCTTGAAATTCCTTATCACTGAGTAATGAGTACGATTCTCACTGAATGCCCATGTCTGAAGGCTTGTACCGAAACTAGAATTACTCTTAGTAATTATCTATTAGTGTAATTCCAATGGTAGAATTAATATTGTCCTGCATTCATCTTCATAGTAGGTTCGTCATAAAGATACTAATATTCTTAGATTCTTGACTCCAACCGAAGTGGAAAAATCTTACTCCCCTCCCTCTCATCATAGAAGATAATCTGTATTGCAAATGGAAATAAATTACGGCTCGTTGTTGGCGCCTGAAGCGTTCAAAATGGATAGCACATATAACTCGAAGAGAAACTAATAACATAACAAATATATCAGCATCCTACATTACTTCAAACAAGAGGTTAAGAAGGAAGCCTCTATCAATTCTGGAAAGAGCGCTAGCATTTACTGAACTCTAGAAACTTATTTTACTTACTTTTCCGCTTGTGGGACTCCATTTCTGCTCCATGCTTTTAAAACAACTTTAATCTGCAAAAATGTCATTACAATGTCAATTGATATCTACTGTCGTCCTGATTAATCTTTTCTCTTCCCGCTCTGTTTCTACTTCTTACAAATTTGGCGCCTATATTAATGACTAAACAGGACAGTCAAAAATGTCACATCCACTGACTTGGCGCCCACATTCTATTAGGTTTCGACCAAAATGCTAAAATGCCCCCCATAGAATCTATGATACATTTCTGAATCTATTACATCTACCGACTTTACGACATATCAAATATTCAAGGGAGTATTTATATAAAATATAACTTCCATTGTTTCCTAATTATGTGCAATAATGGTTCATATGCAATATAGGTGAATATTTCAACTAAAATTTGGAAATAAATGCAATGTATCTAAATACAAATTAGAGACATGTCAAAATATGCTATTACATCTTAATAAGTTAACAATGTTTTGCAGAAATTATTAACATCAACTTGAAAAGGATAGCATATATAACAGGATGAGAAACTAACAACCTAATAAAGACACACTGTTTCAAAAAAATATTAAAAAGGAAGCCCATATCAATACTGGAAAAAACGATAGCAGTTACTTATTTTACTGAGAAATCATGCTTCAGTCACTTTCCCGCTGCAATATTTTGAAATTCACTTCCGGCTCGATGCTTTTCAGCCAACATAATCTACAAATATTTAAATACAATGTCAATCGATATCTACTGTCTATTTAATTGCTCTTTCCTCTTCCCGCATCTTATTAATGTTTCTGTTCCTAATCCTTTCATGCCCTGCATTTCCTTTGTATCTTACTGGTTTTTCAGTCTTTCGTGGGGCGATATTGATTAAAAATAGAAAACAAATAGATTTTTTATAATTTTCTAGGCAAATAACTAGCATTAACATAACCATTACCTAATGCTTTCAGTGTGGAAATGTAAGAATGAGACTTTCTAACATGTGCACTGATGTAGCGAAGATGGAACTTTCTACTTAGCGATTCGCAAGATATTTCAGGATACGATTTCAACATTCATTTCGTGTCACATTCGTGTCCGTGAAAAGAGAAACCAAGGAATTATCTTTGAATAATAAATTTCTTTTCTTTTCATTATTTTATTTCTTTGTTCTTAATTCCAAGATGATTTCTAGTTTATATCGCTTGCAGGAGAGTACAGAAATTAAATTATGAAACAAATCGCACCTTTTTTCGTGGATCGCTTTTCGCCCAGATTGTGACGTCACCCCGGCCCTCCGCGCCCGTTGCCGTGCTATCCTGTGACGACCAACTGACTTGGTATTGGTCGCGGCACCAAATGTGACGTTCTAACCCTTGGCTGATTCGGATGGGAGTCTGGTTAGATTCGGTATCAGCTTTGTCGTTCCCAGCTCGCCTCCAACGTCTGGTTACCGAAGTAACTGCTTTGATTTCTAGTCTAACCTATCCACCTTGTTAGTGTGACGTCGTCCCCCGGTCGCAGCGCCGACTGTGTCGTTCTATCCTGATCCACCACGGCGCCAGTTGTGACGTCACGTGGCTGCCCCAGGCTCTGATGTCCCGGTCACGGCGTCAGATGCGACGTCCCCAAACAGCACCAATTGTGACGTCTTCGCCGCGGCGTCAGCTGTTCGCTCCTCGCTGCTCCAAACGTGACGTTCTAACCCTTTGGTGATTCGGGTAGGAATCTGGTTAGATTGATACCAGCCTCGCCGTTCCCAACCTGCTTCCAACGCCTGGTTACCAGGGTAACTTCACTGATCCCCAGTCTGTCTACCCACGTTCAACGGGGGTGATAACACACAATTATGGATAAAAGAAAATAAAATGAAAACTCACAAAGTCCAAAGTATCAAAGAAAAAGGTAACAAACTTTTATGTCTATTTGTTCGGTACATAGGACTATGTCTACTTCCCGACCCGTTCTGTGGATTGTGGCACGACGCTTTCGCTAGGCAAACTTTAAGACTTCAAGTTGTCTGCTCTCTAAGAAATATGTGTTTCGGTGTGTCTTTGGACGAAAGTCGAAAAACTTATTTCTGTGGTCTGATTCTAAGTCGCTCTTCAAACTACTTGTTCTTGGTTGAAGAAGAGTCCAAAAGTGTGCGTGAATCTTGGTCAGCTATCTTGACGCGGTTTCAACACTGGGCGCTCATCTCTGCTTGTCGTCCAAGGCTCAAAACTTCTCGCCAGGGTCCGCGGCTGCACTCCGCTTGCCGTCCGCGGCTGCACTGATTTCTGTCTGGTGGGGCTTCGTTTTTATTGACGCCGTCAAAACTGGGGTGGGTCTGTTTGGCGTCGGGGATTCTTCGATAATTCTAAATACGTATCTACCCTTCTTATTTCTGGTTAGGGACTTTCCACTCTTTTCCATTTTTGGTAACTCCTTTCTCACTCCCACTCTCTCACTGTGCTTCTGAGGGGCGTGCACTAACTTCCCCACTTCTTCGTATCGGCTCCTCACATTTACACTTCTGATAGAGGCGTCGACCGATTTTCTTCGTGCGTCACGTGACCGCTCTCGGCCAATGAGGTCCTGGTCGGGTATCTTCCCTCCTCCTTCGTGCGTCATGTGATCACCACTTGACCAATGACGTCTTAGTCGGGCGTGAATAATCCGTGGCTTTGTTTCGGAGAAAAAAAAAATATCTTGCTTAACTAAGAAAAATTAATGATCTCTCCTCTTTCTTTCTTTTTTCTTTCATTCAAATCGCCGTTATCATGGGTCTGGCCACCAACAGAACAATATGACAACTTTTGTTTTTACACGTGGCGTTTGTCAAGCAGTTTATCGGTAATTAATCAGGTCGGTTGATTTTCCGACATGACCTCAGAAAAGAATTTCCTCAAAATTTCCAGTCAGACTGTCGTCTCTAAAGAGGAAATAAAAACATTTCTTATTCCATTCATTTTCCTTCGGTTCATGTGTCTAATAACAAAATTTTATTGCCGTAGAGAATCCGGTCGGTGAGAATGCGTGTGTGGGATTTTAATTTTTCATATCTAACTACGGTTCTGTAGCCACACCTGTGTTTTGTCAAAAAATTAACGTTTTCAAGTGGACTTTCCTTTGGCGAACATTTCTTGACAACATAATTCCATTATCTCTATTTTAGTCACTTATCGAAATAAAAAATTTCGTTCGAGTTTTTTTTTTTTTTCTTTGGCCGGTGGTCTGTGTTTTCGTATTAATGGTTTGTCTTCATATCCTTAGATACACTTCCAATTGATAACAAAATTCCATTTTTCGTGGACACGCGGAATTCGGTCAAATGCTTGTTCGTAGGTGACCTAGATATTTTCGACATCTGCTACCTATCAATTCTAGCCGTGTGTGTGTGTGTGTTCGCCTATGACCCGTTTTCGTATTATTTTTTCTTTCTTTCTTCTTCGTTTTCTCTTTCTTTCTCCCAATTCGCTTGAATGTAAAGAAAGAATTATTCTTAAAACCTAAAATATTTTTCGGCCTTAAATAATTATCAAATGGTTGATAAACCGTAAAAAGCAAATCATATATCTATGAATATTTCTTTCAAATTGTCAGGATGCATGGTGCCACATTAGGTAGACGAAATCAATCAGTCGCCGGGCCGCAATGCAAGCCGAGTCTGAGCAAAGGTAACACCGCACAAGTATATATAAAGGAAAATAAAGTAACAACTCGAAAAGTTCAAACGTGTTAAAAAAGAATAACAAATATTTTTATATCTGGTTGCTGAATACAGGACTGCGTCTTTCTCCCAAACCGCTAATATGGATACGTGACACTCTTCAATTGGTTTTTGGATAACTGGTTTTTGGTGTCTTCAGGCGATATTTGTAAAACTTGTTTTGGTGGTGTGAGTCTAAGTCGTTCTTTAAAAATAAATTGTTCTTGGTTAGAAGTCGAAGTCGGGATGCGTGGATCTTCAGTCAGCTTCCTGCGAGGATGCTCTCAGTGCTCAGAGCTCAACTCTGCGTCTGCGTCTCACTCTCCAACTCCAACTGCTTTCTCAACTTCTCTCTCACAGTGGTATCTCACACCAATCCCCTCAGAGGCGTCAACAGACCTCCTTCTATCTTACATGTTTACCTTCGCCCACCGCTCACGCCACCACTCAGCCAATGATGTTCGGCAGCGCAGGTGATTACAATTATCGCTCAAAGGAAAAAAAATTATCATCCTTTTGTTTTTATTTTCTTTCTCTTCCTGACAACAAACCCCTACGACTCGTAGTGTGGTCTTTAATCCTTAATCCTTAATCACTATCTTAACCGAATGTCACCTGGACTTTATCAATCGAGATTTCCGCTAGCGCCAAGTGGGTGGTTAACTGGACGTATTCACATTCTGTCGCTAATTATCTGGTATCAAACTTTTATCATGTTCAGGTCTGGACAATAAAACAGGTGGTCTCTTTCCAAAAACAAATATCTCCGAAAGATAGTTAAGGGTTTATTCTTTTCCCTTTCTCTCCCTTTCTCTCCCTTTCTCTCTGTGGGTGTCCTAAGCTGATGTTTTTCTCGGTCAATGCGAGACCTGATTAATATTATCTCCCAGCTTCAGTTTCATAGGGACCACTTGACCAATTTGAAATTTTCATTATTGCCATGGGCAGATGGCTCTCTTTTATTCGCCGCCTCGTAAAATAAATTAATTCGACAGATCCGAGATCTTATGAATTTCTTATCTTCCGCGAAAGAAAAAAATGCTTTTTCTTTTCGCAAAGGAAAATAAAACCTTTACCACTTTTTTTGTTAAAAAAAAATAACATCGCTCAGTATGTCTTTTCGTGATAGCTTCTTCTCGCCTTAAGTATTTCAGCGTCTTCTCGCTTTAATTATTTCTCGCTTTTAATTTTCACGCGACCTTTAAATAGTGTCACAAGATGGTTGAAAATTATTTCTTTCAGAATTGAGTTTTGAAAGTCAATGAGAAGAAATCCAACATTCTCAAAAAATCTTGGCTATTAATATATATATATATGTGTGCGTGTATATATATATATATATATATATATATATATATATATATATATATATAATTTTCATATAGACAAAGACAATTTACTAAATACAAAGATGCAACTTCGTTTCAATGCATTTAAAGTTGCACTTTTATTTAACTCCGTTACCTTTTTTTTTATATATATATATATATATATATATATATATATATATATATATATATATATATGTGTGTGTGTGTGTGTGTATATATATATATATATATATATATATATATATATATATATATATATACACCCGTACAAAATTAATATCGAGATAACTTTTTATATTTCAAAACCATCAACACAATGTTGGCAACACTGACCTGCGCAATCACTGAAATTTTCGTACTGATCTGCGCAGTGTAAATAAACTGGCGCCATATTTGTTATCAGCATTATATATAATTACTTATTCGAAAATAATAACTTAAATATGTTATAAAATCACTACAAAATAGCGATTTTGTTCCTGGTGTTTTATCAAGTGAGGGTGTTCAACACCCTCGCTTGATAAGACAGACGTGTTGAAACAAAATGACTATTTTTTTGTGATTTTATGATATATATATGTTATAATTTTTGAATAAATTATATTTGCTCTACTCTGTATTGAGCCCTCTTTTAAGAATAGTATTTGTTGGTTATTGAAATTTATTCCGTATACACCAATGCTATACTTGGGTATATATATATATATATATATATATATATATATATATATAACGTAGCTTTCTCACATACATATGGTTCTATCTTTGATATTGAGCACTTTTACCATAGATCATAACAGATAATTATATTTTTATCATTTATCACACACACACGCGCGCGCGCACATACATACATATATATATATATATATATATATATATATATATATATATATATATATATATATATATATATATGCAATGCGTTTGTTGAAATGGCTGGTTATAAAAAACATGTGCAAACATTTTGATATTTGATAGCAGCAAATAAACTCGTATTAATGTCCGAGCCGGAAACATATATAGGTGGGAGAATGGAATTTGCGCCAGTTCTAAAACTAGTATTTTTATACTAGCAGGAATACATTAAAGACTGATGCAAGAACTAATATCAAATTTATCTTATATCTTGTTTGTATAACTCAGGGCATTATATGTACTCTGAAAACAAAAATATTTTGGCGATAATTGTCATGAAAAACTCTGTAATTTACAAAGAGATAACTCGTTTCAAAGGACAAGATGCAGTTAAATGACGGAAACGAATGCCTAGACCATCAACAACAGCTCGTGGGGAGAAAAATCGATTACAGACATAATGCCTAACACCCTAAACATCTCAGCCCACGCATATTTATCGGAAAAATCAACGTTGAGCAAATTTTCTCATTGTCGTGTGCCAAGATTTTGCATACAGATCAGCAACAGACAAAATCAGATCTATTCAATAGATCTTTCAAAAGAAATGAAGACTCTCTGCGACTATAACTGGGGATGATACTTAAATTTGAAGCTCAATCAAATCAACTGTTATTTAAAGTTAGAAAGGAACAAATCAAAGCAAAACAAAATCGACCAGTAAAGAAGACCCAGACAACAGTTTAAATGACTGAGAGGACTGGCTGGCAAATTAAGGAGTAACAACAGCTAATAACGAAAGGATTTTTAGAGAGATAGCTATAAATTTTCTGTTGGAAACTTCATCGGAGAATCCTGTTCTATTACAATATCTCGCTACACTCACCCTGCGAGAATTACGATGGGAAAACATTAGACACCTATAATGTTTTAGCACCTCCTGATATTTTTCTGATTACATAAACTGTGCTGGAAAGCAACCATTTTTAGATCATTAACGTATAAAATGGCTGCGCTAATATGGTAAAATGTTCACGACTCTCAGTTCTTTCAAGATTGTATAACTGACAGGTATTACCACTTTCAGAATTTTATATGTAGAGACAATAAGACAAAGTGGAAAAGGCTCAGGGAGGTATCACTTTGAAACACCAGTTCGATCAGCGAAATTAAGCAACGTCGATCTTAGATGGATGACCGTTTTGGAATATCAGATTTTGTAAGTTTGGATAGCCGTGTTCTAATTCACATTGTTATTTTTTTTATATTAACTTAGGTGCAAATACCCTTGGGAAATGTATGAATGAATGAATGTTAGAGAGGTAAAACAGTAAAATCTGTTTATAACGAAATAACTTTGGGAAATGTATGAATCCACTTCTTCTCCTCCAAGATATGGGTTAATTAGTATATAAGTATGTATCGCTAAACAATTATTATCTCAAAAAATGTTTTCACAATCTAAAAATATAATCTACCTTTAAATAACCTGAAATGGGTTGATTAACCGTATAAAATGAATCAGTAAAAAACAGTCAAACAGTTTTTTTATGGACAACATGGTTCACCTCCTTCTACATGACTTCTGCAGATCGGAACGAAAAAAAACCTTGTGTATGAGGAAAGTGTGTTAGGATATTTTAGGAAGCGGTAATAGATAACCTTTTCAAATAGTCTGGTCAGAAATCTTCTTTTTTTTTTTTGTATGGAATCCATTAATTGAAAATTATCCTCTTTCGTATAGATCTCCGTTTTTTCTCCATTGCTTCGTAACATTTATTTGATCTCCCATCTTTCTGGCATTAGTTTAAACTATTTTAATGCTTACGTAAATAAGTCATAACAATTTTATTTAAAGTTCATATACCTTTCAAATAGAGAAATGACGCAACATAATTCATTGAAAAGTTTCTAAATTTATAATTGGGTTTTATTTATATGGAAAAGAAGGTTTCATTTAAAACTGATGCTTTTAGTTTATGCATTGTCCACGAAGATATGGAATAATTGTAATTATTTTTATGTATTTTCATGAGTTATATCTCATTTCTTGGTTTAGTTTGAATTGTTTTATTTTACGTCATATCATCCTCAATTGATTGTTTAATGCCTAAAGATTTTTAGGATAGGTTCGTACGAATGGAATATGCATTGTTTATAAGAAATCTGTTTATAGATCAGGTTTCATTGACGTATTTTTTTAAAGATGGTTTTTGTCGAAAATCAAATATATTGGTGGTAATATTTTTTTCAAAAATATATTAACACTGTTTATACCATAAAAAAACCTATTTTTACACTTTCACCGTGTTTTCATCCCAGTTTTGGGGTTAACTATTTGCCTATAAATTGGACCCTAACAGATGCTACTTCCCAGGGTGAGGGTTGACTTGGGAACAACTGCAATTAAGAAGTTGTTCCACGCCCCTCAAAACCTCCTGATCAGATGCCTTGCTTTTGGATGTAGTTTATCCTCATACTGAGGTCACCTAGTTAGTGCTGGTGATGTTGGTGGCCATATTCCTCTGCAGATGTGCAGTCTACGTATTCTGAAGTCCCAGTCGGACAGGGCGCATTTGTTTTTAACTACAAGCTGAAATAAGGCAATTTAAGACAAAAATTGGAGAATCGACCGACATTGTTTTCTCATGTTATATTCTAAATCTCCCAAATATAACTCTCCCTGAGAAGTCTTATTTGCAAGAGGCATTATTTGTTACAATATTCCTCGGGGTATCAAATCAGGTAGATTTTTGGCGAAAGTAAATCTTAGATGTGCTAAAGACCTTATATAATTGTTTGGAGCAGTCCATATCAGAGGAACGACAAATTATCAATGGCAGCTATTTATTTTTATTTTTAAAACTTCATAAAATATACCGCTCGCTATGGGTTAAATAGTAGGACTTCTATCTGTAAAAATCATTGTTATAATCCAAAGAAAATTGTCATTGCAAAAATCACTCTGAAATTGCAATTATTTTTTAATTCCAAATTGTGGCTTTAAATAACTCAAAATAGGGTTATTTTTCTTTTTTATGTGACATGTCCACTCGGGACGTAGGCGATCATGGCTCTCCATCTCCCTCTATCCCTTGCAGCTCTCAACAAGTTCCTTCCCTCTGCTAACTCCTCCAGATCACGTTTTGTCCTCTACTTGCTTAAACCCGCTAGGTATATCACACGTTGTTTTCCTTTGTCTCACTTTCCCTCTACTCGACCCGTGAGTATCAGATTCTCCAGGCCCTCCTTCCTCATTATGTATCCAAGAAACTGCAGCCGATGCTTCCTGATATTAAGTATAAGCTTCCTCCTTGTTTGCAACCTCTCTAAGACATCTTCGTTGCTCACACGCTCGGTCCATGATATCCTTAGCATCCTTTTG